>PVJX010008306.1:18742-66397 GCA_004027295.1 Dolichotis patagonum | reverse complement strand
CATACTGACTTCTTGGAAATAGTTGTTCAAATTACAAAGTTAAAACATGTAAAGTAGACATTCAAACAGTGAGACTGTTAACAGTTCTGCTCTACGATCTGACAAAAACAGCAATATGGTCATCCATCTTACCCACTCAAATATACATGCAATTATATCAAAAGGGTAAAATTAAACACAACAAAACAGAACAAAGTGGAACAAGAAAGCAATGTAAGAGACATAAATTTCAAAACTAGACAATCGGAGATATTCACCCTCTATCATATTGACTCTTGTTTTCTTCCAAATAGTTGTCCATATTGTCACATACAGGGAATTCACATGAAACAACAAAGTATGGAATTGATCTGAGCAGGACGAGCAGGGCGTTTCAGGTCTTCAGGACCAGACAATAGGGAAGCTGGGAACGGCTGCCATAGTGTCTCTCATTCTCCTAAAAACAGCTGTCCATACCTTCATGTGTGTTGAACTTAAACAAACAAAACAAGCTAAAATCATTTGAACAAAGAGTGATAGTTTTGCTGGATTTCACATCACGACATTATGGAATCAGCACTGGGTACTATAGTGTCTCTTTTTCTTCAAAGTAGTTGTTCATTTCAACATGTGTTATATAGTTGGTTCTTGTAAACTGTTTATAAGCTCTACACATGCATGAGTCTCTACATGTATATCTATACTTTCTGTATTAGAGGGAAAAACAAAACAAAGCAAGATAAAACAAAACAGTTCCTAGAAAAGCATGAAGCAAAAAAGTCATATAAAACCACAATACAAGGTGATCTACCATGGTTTCTGTGGTGTCTCAGCAGTATATAACATTAATAAAAATGAAGCATTGGAGACATTATAAGACTTCAAAAGCAAGTAATAATCAAACCAGAGTGGGTATCTTAATGAATCTTGTCATTTTCAGTGTAGTTGCCTGTACTTTTAAGACTTGATGCTATCAATCATAACAGATTTAAATAAAATCAGTCAATACAAAGTAACAGTCTAACAAACCAGATTCAAATAAGATCAGTCATAATAAGACAATATAAGTTATAAAGGGCTTCAGATTAAGTTGATAGGAAAATTAGGGATGATTATCATAATATGTCCTATTATTTTTGGGATAGCTGACCGTGTCCTCAAGTCTAGCGTAAGTAGACGAACTGGAACAGCATGTAATCCATCCAAGCAGAGTGATTAGAATAATGTAAATTTTAAATCTTGTTACCCAATTAACAATATCATCTGTCTCCCTTTTTTAGACAATTCCTCCCCTTTCACTCCCATAAGGTGCCCTGCTTGTTTTGGGTCCCACTGCCACCCTAAATAGAGCATCTCAAATGGACCCTATCTCCTGATCTACTCTGCCTGTGTTTCTCTCTGTTAGTATTTCGAGGCCCTCTATACTAGAGATTATAGCCAATCTTCTCTGCCTCATTTCTGCTATTCTATTTTTCTGCCATTGATAGTCTATTTTTCTTTTCCACTCCACTGTCTGCCCCGTTCACTGAGGCCTTTCTGCCACTCTTCCTGAAATGCTCATATTCTTGTTCTCTCTCCCTAGAATGTCCTTCAGTATTTTTTGTAGGGTTGGACTGGTGGTCACAAATTCTCCAAGTTCCTCTTTGTCAGGAAGCATCTTGTTTCTCCATTAATTTCTAGAGAGAGTTTTGCAGGATACGCCAATCTGGGCTGGAGGTTGTTCTTCAGGGCTTGAATTACTTCACTCCAAGCTCTTCTTGACCTGATGGTCTGTGTCGAGAAGTCTGCCGTGATTTTGATGGGTTTTTCCTTTATAGGTGATCTGTTTCTTTTCTCTGATGGCTTTTAATATTCTATTCTTATATTGAATTTCTGGGATCTTGATTATTATGTGTCTAGGTGTAGCTCTGTTTTGGTTGTAGGTGGCTGGAGTTCTGTATGCTTCATACATCTGCATATCATTTCCTTTTTCTATGCTTGGGAAGTTTTCCTTAATAATTTCTGTGAATAGCCTTTGCAGTTCCTCTGTTTTGACTCCTGCTTCTTCATTCACATGCTTTATTCTTAAGTTATAGATCCTCTTGTCATCCTCTAGCCTTCCTTACTGCCTGCTTCCTTGTTATTTTTAAGAGATCTTCCCTTTCATGATCACACATTGCAAGTCTGTGTTCAATTTTTGATAGTCTATCTTTGGTTTCTTTCAAGCAGTTTTGCCAGTTTTCTATGGAGTCTTTAGTTTCCTGATAATCTCTTTGAATCTGCTTCATGAATTCTAGGGTTTTTTCGTATTCTTCATTAAACGTTTCTCTCCTTTTGTGTTCCTCCATTCTTCTGTCTGTGTCTTCTTGAGAGGTGCCAGCCTTTCTTTTATTAATCTACTTATCTCTTGTTTAATTTGAGTTAATATTTCAGTTTTGATCCTGCTTACAAGGTCCTGAAGATATCTCTTTATGTTCACTAACGCTGTGTTTGATGTTGCATGTTTGCTGCCCTCAATCTCTTTTGTATTTACCTCTCCTGTATCAGTGTTCTCAGGGTTGGGGGCTCGGGGTTTTTTCTTATTTCTCCCTCTCGTCATGTTTTTGGTTCCTTCCATACAAGTGTATATGCAATTCCAAGCCCCTTTTCTTGTTGGTTAAAGTTCCTCTAGAGCACGCAAGCTAGGAGCTTCTGCCTTCTGCCATCCACTGTCAGAGAGTGAAGTTCAAGCAAAGGCAGTGTTGGCTGGCTCCTCCCCTCCGGGCCAGTCAATCTTTGCAGACCTTCACTGTGTCAGTGTGTGCCGAGCTCAGGGAATTAATTTGTAGTGACCCACTGGGTCCCGGCCAGGGGCATGGCCCAATCCAAGCAGATTCCACCAGTCCGCTTGGCGAGGGGAGCAACCAACTGAAGCTTCTTCGTTATGGAGTTAGGGCTCTCCTGCCCAAATCCAACGTGTCAGTTGCCCCTTTCTAGTGGGAGGGTCCCATTCCCATCACTCACCATGTGTTGATGCTGGTCCCTGAGAACTGCTGGGCTCCCTGACCTCCGACTTCAGCACGGCTGTGGTGAATTCATGGTGCCTCTGGGTGGGTTGTGTGCAGGGCCGGGTCCGGGGGAGCCGCACACAGGGATGTTCAGCTCCACGCTCAGGGCCACTTAAGCCAGTCGCATCAGCACAGTTCAGTCGGTCAGGTCGGTCTCGGGCAGGAATTCAGGTGGCTCGGGGAGGGTGCCGTGCTCACTGATCTTAGCTTCTCTTATGGTAGCCCCGGGACCTCATATTTGAGTGGTTTTTTTCACTTTAGTTTCTTCCTGGCTTGTGAGAGTCCATCTCTCTCTGTTTGGGTCTCTCCATGGTGTTCTATTCTGGCATTTGAGCTGTCTCTCTCAGAGAGGATCTCTCTCCTGCTACCTACCGGTCTGCCATCTTTGGAAACTCCTTCTGTTGTTTCAAAGATAGTAAAATACAACAAAACAATACAGAACAAAGCCAATCAAGACAATGCAGTGAAATTGGTATAGAACTGCAGTGCAGAATACCAAGATAACAGCAATAGGTTCCATATATCTTGTTATCTTCACTAGTTGTCCATTCTATCAAGTATAGCAAAATCAAACCAAAACAGAACACTGTAAAACCAATCAAAACAGGATATTGAATGGAGCTAAACAGTTAATCAGAACAAAGCAAAACAGTGAAAACAAAATTGGCCTTCAAAGAGAAGATAGAAGGAAATCTGCCGTATTTGCCGCGTCGCATCCTGTCATTCTCCCAAAGGATGCTCAGACCTCTGCCATAGTCGGTCCCCCTCCCCTGTCAGCATAATCAACCCAGCAATACAAGCTTTTAGTTGCTCTGGTTGCCTCCGTTGCTATCAACACGACACAGCAAAGGGGCTTTGCTTTTCAGCCCACAAGCCAGTAGGCTCGCGGGAGACACTGGCTGACTCCCTGCCTGGTGCGCCTGCGGCTGGTGCGCTTACCAGAAAGGCTGGGTCTAAGTGGCTGGCTCGCCCGCTGCTTTCTTGGTCAGTTCCCCAGGTTCCAGTATGGCTGATTCTAGCAGGACACTGACTTGTTCTGTCCCTGGCCGCACCTGCTCGCCAAGAATTGCTGGATGCTCTTGAACATACTTAGTGAGAGGATGAGAAAATGTTTTTAGAGGATCTGCAAGTAAGAAGAAAGTGTGATATTCACTATCCTGTTTCCCTAGAGGGCCAGTCAGATGAACACAGAAAATTTTTCTTTGAATTTAGGAATGTAGAAGTTATGCACAGGGATTTAGCTCAGTGGCTTAAGCGCCTGCCTGGCAAGAACAAGGTCATGAGTTCGATCCCCGGTACCAAAAAATAAAAAAAGGAATGTAGAAGTTACGTATGACCTTAATGAGGTCAATTTTTCAGACTTTTCCCTCAAATGCATTTTATTTCAAAGAGAAAGAAAAATTTAAAAATTTCAAAACACGTCAGTCAGGGGGCAGTAATGGTACACATATTTTGTACATTGTCATCTCTAAATGATTCACCCAGAGCACAAGACATCTGCATTCAACTGTCTGAACAATTTTAGCACAGATCTTTCTCTTCAGTGAACTCAGATCAGTAGTATAACTGTCTTAACTGTTTTTATACACACACACACACACACACACACATATGTTGTTTCAGCTTCAGTAAATCAGTTTTAGTAGAGTGAAAGAATGCATTCAGATTACAGTTGCTAATGAAATGAATCAGCAAGAAAAGCGGGCAGCTTTTTTCAGAAAAGGAGATCCCAAACATTCACTGCTGGCTTGTTTTAGTATGCTTTAAATAGTTCCGCTTTAAATATTTGCACACACACATTGCTTGAAAACTATTACGTGGTAATGTGAGAGACTACTTAGAAGGACTTGAACACTTGTCTTCTAGGAGTTTATTTCCCATGGAAATGTATGAATAAGAAAAAAAGGATATTGGAAAAATTAGTCCCAGGGCTGGGGATGTAGCTCAGTGGTACAGCTCCCGTCTGGAAAAATTAGTCCTGAGAAATCACTGTCGACACTTCACAGTATCAGAACCCTTTGGTACCACTTTGCTGTGTGCTTTTGTAAAGTGTTTGATTTCTGTGAGTTGTATCTCTTACTTTCTTTTTGTTTTTAACTTTCAGGTGTTGGTAAATCATGTTTATTGCTACAGTTTACTGACAAGAGGTTTCAGCCAGTGCATGACCTCACTATTGGTAAGTTTTATAAGAGAGATAAGCATTAAAATTTTTGAATAATTTTAATGTGAAATGCTAGTAGGTCCATTCTATGAATGACGATTTCAGAATCAGTGAAACTAAATTTAGTCTCCATAACTTTTAAAGAAATATGTGTAATAAAAACAACTATAACCCAGCTTTACACAAATGGATAGAATGCAGGATACATTAACATTTAAGCTTTCCGTTGTATTTAATGGTGACACTAACAGTTGGGAGACAGTGTCATCGCAGTAGAAGCAAAGATTCTGGACCAGCTTGCTGGAAGTAAAATCAGGTTTCTGCCTCTATCCGGTCAAGCCAGTTCACCCTTCCATATCTCCGTTTCTCTGTCTGTACAGTAGGGATAATCCTAGTATCAACCCTGGAAAGTTACAGTAAGCAGAAATGAATAATAAATGTAAAGCATTGAAAAAGCACTTGAAAGCATGCCAGATATAGTAGACTTGCCTATAACTATTAATAAAAAAAATAAAGTGCTACAATCCATCAGACTATTGGAAAGAGTAAATGAGATC
The DNA here is from genome assembly GCA_004027295.1 of Dolichotis patagonum. Lineage (NCBI taxonomy): Eukaryota > Metazoa > Chordata > Mammalia > Rodentia > Caviidae > Dolichotis > Dolichotis patagonum. Next base: position 60,674 of record PVJX010008306.1, on the reverse strand, counting down.
ATTACCAGTAAAAGTTCAATAAATACTAGTTACTCAGAATAATATATTACTCATGTTTATTAATGTGCAGATACCAAGGTTCATACTGGTTCAGGGTAGTCATACTGACTGGTTCAGGGGTCTTATCTGTTTAAAAGTTGTAGTTTATTCTGAAAGCTAAGAAATCCAGCCATAGAACAGTTATGGCTATAGCACATTAACAACTAGGAATTAGTCAGATATAAAGAAAAAAGCTAATTAGAAACCTGGTCACTTTTTTTTTGTTTTTTTGGGTACTGGGGGCCAAGCAGGCACTTAGGCCACTGAGCTAAATCCCCAGCAACCTGGTTACTCGTTACAGCTAATTGCTTAATGAGTCTTCAGTAGCCCCTTATTTTCTATTGCTTTTATTAACTTAACATTTATAGTTGTTTCGTCTGCATTTTTAAAATATCAAGGGAAAGCAGAGCTTATGAATCATATTATTAGATCATGTAATAGTTTCAAACAAGCCAACATTACTTTGTAGATGTGTTGAAATCTTGTTTATTCTTTTTTCCCCTTCGTTTGAGTCAAGGTCTCACTGTAGTTCGTACTTGCCTGGAACTCACTGTGTAGCCTGTGCCAGCCTTGAACTTGCAGTAGTCCTCTGCCTCAGCCTTCTGAGGGCTGGCATTATAGGCACGCACCACTCTGCCCAAGCTGAACTCTTATTAAGAAACACTGTCAATGAGAATATGAATATGCTGTTTTAGTTTTGGCAGTTTTGAAAATATACAGTCACGATGGGTAGGATGGGTAGTATTGTTTGATACTGTGCCTCATGACCTTGTTTAATTACTATGAAAGTTTTTGTTTGTTCTGGGTGGGGGCTTGTGTTTGTTTTATTTTGGCTTTTGGTACTGGTGATCAAACCCAGGCATGCTCTGCCGGTCAGTGACATGCCCAGTCCTTTTTGTTCTTTGAGATAGGGTCTTACTAAGTTACCCAAATTGACCTCCAGCTTGCAGTAGCTGGGATCACAGGTGTGTGCCCCTGTGGCCAACTTGTGAGCTCATTTTTTGTATAGTATCTGCTCTTTGCTCGATAGGTTTTGAAACCTCACTAGCCAATTTTAGGCATGTCTCAGTCCTAAGACAACTAACCAAGCAGTTCTTTATAGGATGCTAAATAAAACTGTCCTTTTAATAGGATGCGAAGTAAAAGTGTTCTTCATTTTCACTGAATCCTACGTATAAATTTCTAAGCTGTTACGGCATACTCAGTGGAGAGGGTAAGCCTGAGCCCACTGTCAGAAATTGGCGTGGTCTGTACTTAGGAAGACAGATGAGGGAGCAGACCAAAGAGAGTTGTTTGGAGAACTGTAACTCAGGTAATTGCCAGCTGGCTTCCTTCTGTGTCTGCGGACACAGACATTGGGAAGTAGAAGGCTACAGGAAGAGAGAAGCCGGTCCCTGTGTCCAGTCCTCTCCTCATGACTTGCCCCTTTCCAGTTAGCCCGGCTTGGGATACCTCCCTTACAACTCTCACTGGTTTATAAGTAGTAGGATTCATGTAACTTAGCTTAAACCAAAGGAGAAGTTATGTGTGTCCTGTGGGAACTGAAGAGAGCCGAGGGTTGGGGGATGCGGCTTGAGGGTTCTTAAGAAGACGATGCAGGAAATTCTTTTGTCTGTGTGACACACTTACCTCATGGTCTCTCGTGTTTTCCTCATACCCTCTTCGTGTCTCTCTCCTTGATAACCAGCGTTGTTGTTGTTGTTGTTTTTCCTTTGTCCATGATGGGAAACTTATCAGGAGGGCCTGTGCTCATATTTTATTCAGGAAGCAGAGATGACTTGGTGTTTTTTGTTTTGTTTGTCTGTTTTTTTGAAACAGTTTCACTGTTGTCTTAGTTCCTTTTCTCTCCCTGTGGAGACAAAATTCCTGACACCCAAAATGAAGGAAGGAAAGGTTTATTTATCTTACAGTTTTGGAAGTTTTCATTCCATACTCGGCGGGTTCCAAGGCAGGGTGGCGTGGCAGAGGGGCAGCTGTTCATGGCAGCTGCAAGCGACAAGAGTGAAAGGGCCAAAGGGGGAAAGCACGCCCCCTTCCCTCCCTAGATCGTATGCCGACCTCTAGGCCGGTGCAGCACTCACTGCCAATCCTGGCATTAGACAGGAAACCAATCACAAATGCTAGATTCAGTCGCTTTCATGACTGTGTGAAGCTTGGGGACCACCCAGACACAAACCATAACATTCCACCCCCGGCTCTCCAAAGACTCATGCACATCCTTTATGCAAAAAACATTTGGTCCATCTGCCAGTGTTGCCAAAGACCTGACAGTTTCAGCATTACTGAAAAGTCTAAACCCCAAGTCTCAGAGATCTAAGGCAACCTCTTAGCTGCAAGCCCCTATACAAATGAAAACAAGGTTAAACACTTCCAACATATAATCCACAGGATAAACATTCCCATTTCAAAGGGTACAAACGGGGATTCAAAGTACTGGGACCAAAGGAAGTCCAAAATCCTGCAGGGCAAACATTAAGTGCTGGAGTCCACGCTCAGCATCTGAAGCAGTCTGGTTTGTGAGCTCCAAAAGGTTTGAGTGACTCCACCCCTATGGTACTTAGAGTGGCTTTAGCTCTGAGGGCTTCTCTCTTAGACCCCCTCTGCTCAATTTTTGCCACTTTCCTTAGATGATCTGTGCTCCTGGCTTTTCCAAACTTGTAGGTTCTCCATTGCACCTTTGGCTTCACCCTCACAGTTTTACATACTGCCCTCTCAGGGCACACTGCTTGGCCTCCCACACCCTCTGAAATTGGGGTGGAAGCCCTTTTAACCTCAGAACTTGGGCATTTTCCTTGCACCTAAAACCAGCACCATGTGGATGTTGCTAAAGTCTGCTGCCAGCTGGAACAGTAGCCAGGATTTCCTCTCTCTTGTCTGTAGGGGTGAGTGACTGGATCACTGAGCACTCTGAACCTGATTGTGAGGAACAGATTCTCTGTGTCACCTCCATTCTGGAACCTGGTGCAGCTGCTGCCACTTTGGAACCTCGTGTGGCCTCCACTGCTGCCATTCTGGAGCATGGGGCTCTGCAGCTTTCTCCTTAAAGCAAAGTCTTTTAGTCTGCAAAGGTTGGAGACCCATCATTGCTTCTCGTGATGCCCCCAGGCCGTCTTTATTTTTTTGTTCCTTCTCAGCAATCAAGATCTCAGCTCTATCTTTACAGTCCACAGCTTTCTGGCCAAACTCATAGTGTTTTAAATCACCCTGCTGGGCTCTTTGCTCATGATTCGCAATATAAATCTGGCTAAAAGTCCCCACCAATAGCCATGCCACCAGCTTAACATTCAACTGTCTTAAAATTTCATCTGCCAGATTAATCATTCTGCTGCACTTGATCTTAGTCTCAGGCAAAGTCTCTGGACACGAACAAAATGCAGACAAACTTTCTGCCAAGCCATAACACATTATCTGGAGTCCAGCAGTCAGTGCAGTCCTTCTTCCCAGCAGATACCTCCTAAGCCTGGTCTTTACTTTCAGGAGTTCTATCAGCCTTCTGGCATCCTGAGCTCTGACTGGAATGTCCCATACAGAACAGCCCAAGCTGTTCCAGGGCTACTCTTTCAGGTGACATCTCCAAATAGCCAAGCTCTTCCCACAAACCATTCCCAAAGGCTCTTGAACCACCACATGGTCAGGTACAGTCACAGCAAGGACCCCACTCCTCTGGTACCAGATTCTGGCTTGGTTGTTTTTCTCTTGTTGAGACAAAATACCTGATGCCCAAAATGAAGGAAGCAAAGGTTTATTTATCTTACAGTTTGGGGAGGTTTCAGTCCATGCTCAGCTGACTCCAAGGTAGAGAGGCATGGCTGAGGGGCAGCCGTTCATGGTGGCTGCAAGTGATGAGTGAAAGGGCAAAAGGAGGAAAAGTACACCTCCGTCCCTCCCCTGCACTGTATGCCTGCTCACCTCCCCTGGGCAGGTACAAACTCCCACCTCTAAGCCCAGCGCTGGACAGTGAGCCAATCACAAGCACTGGATTCAATCACCTCCACGTGAGGCCTTGGGGAGCCACCCAGACCCAAACCATAACAACTGTGTAGTCCAGGCTAGCCTTGAACTTGCTATGAGGCCCAGGTGGTCTTAAACTTGTGATCCTCTTACTTAAGCCTCAAGCTGGGATTACAAGCATGTGCCAACATGCCTAGTTAAAGCAAAGGTTGTTTGTTTGTTTGTTTGTTTGTTTGTGATAAGGTCTCCTAGGTAGCCCAGGGTAGCCTTGAATGCACTTTGTAGCCCAAGCTGGCCTCAAACTTTCCAGCAATCCTGCCTCAGCCTCTCAGGTGCTGGGATTACTGCCTGGTGTGCACCACCACACCTGGAGAGCAAAAGGGTTTTTTGTTTGTTTTGTTTTGTTTTGTTTTAAATGAATTGCCACTATTTCTGTGGGAAGAGAGTTCATTACCTTAACTTGGTTCAGGGCTACTCACCCCTTACTGTATCAGCTATGACCATGGCCCAGAGACTTAATATTACATAGTTGCCAAATCCCTAACGGTGAACGGCAGTTTGGAGGAACAGTCCTATATAGCCACCACCGTAACCCCATACCAGATGGAAGCAGGCCCTGAAGTGGCATAGCCACAAGCCAAAAGAACTGGGGTGACCAGAGCCTGGAAGGGGGGAGGACAGACTCTCCCTGGAAGCATGGCCTGCCTCCACCCAGACTTCAGACTTTGAACTTCTAGCTGGTGGTTTTCTCCTTAGCTTCTATCTATTAAAGTGATGAGTTTTCTACTCTGTTTATGAACCACGATTCTTCTCAGTCCGCCTTCACTGTTTCAGTCCTGCTTTCCTGTAGAGATAGACAGCATCTGCCATCAGCTCTTAGCTACTTGGTCTTCCCTGAATACTCAGTCCTTTTGCAAACACTCAAACTCTCTCAGTATGTGCCATTGCCTGACATCTCTGCTTATTGAAGTTCTCTTCTAGACAACTATGTATACCCTGAATTTTACCCTCTGCTTATAGGAAATGAGATCTATGTACCTATGCTTGTGAAGAATTACTGACTGGCAAGAAAACCATAAAAATTTTTAAATGCCAGAAATAGCCAGAATTTTTTTCAATGCTGAAAATAAGCAAAGTAGAGTGACTGACTGCATAGGTACTGAGTTTCAGCATAATGCTAACAGCAACTTGGATGCTATGGTGGTGTCCATAGTAGGTCATGCTTTAAAAATTCTTCACTTGTGATTAGGGTCATTCCTGCTTAAAAGACAGTCTAATGGAAAGTGAATATACACAGGTTGGTTTTGGGGGGGGGTGTTTTTGTTTTTTTTTTTTTGGTGGAGACAGAGTCTCACTGTGTACTTCGGACTGGCCTTGAATTCACTCTGTAGCCCAGGCTGGCCTTGAACTCCCCAGTGACTCTCCTGCCTCAGCCTGCTGAGTGTTGGGAGCACAGGCGTGCAGCACCATGCCGGCCACGGTGCCATCTTGTACCTGCCTTTTGTTCAGGGAAACTACATCCAGATGTTTCACAACATTCGAAGAAACAAAATGTTTTTTTAAAATCCATAAATTTTGCTAAAGCAAATAGCTATTCAGGGTCATAGAACTGTTTAATTGTAATAGATATTTCCAGTTTATTGTTATTTATAGTTTTGTGTTTCTAAAGAGCGTTTCCTAAATGCTGACCCAGGTGTTCTTCCTGCTGGGCCTTCGTGCCTGAGCGCTTCGTGGAGTTGCATACACAGTGTGCCCGGGATGCACTCAGTACAACGGCTGATGGAGCCAAGCTCGATGCTGACGGAGAAGCAAAAAGTAGTGCTCATTACTTACTAACTCCGCTTCTGCACAAGACCCACCCAACACGTGCGACACCCGTCGTAGCAACTTATTTTTCTGACATAAAAACAATTAGCAGATCTCTAGCACATATTTTCAAAATGAATACTAGAATGTTTACTAAGACAGGCGTATGATAGCATCTCAAGGCTGCTACATATGTTCCTGCGCCTAATGAATAAATGGTGGAAAATTTAAGGTTGGGTCATAATTAAGGAAGTATTAAGTGATAGGAAAGAGAAGATAAAAGGTGATAAAATGTTAAGAGGTCTCTGTAATATTCACTGTCCTTTGACTGTCTTGTGAGAGTTGTTAAAGTATAAATCAGAGGACAGTTTGTAAGTACCTGTGTGGGTGTAGTTGTGTTGAGTCCGTACTGCAGATGTGGACTGGCAGCCTCACACCCCGCAGAAGCATGTTGAAGACTGCTGCATCACGGTCTGCACTTAACGAAACCTGCATGTGATTCCTATGAATAGTGACGTTTGAAAAATATTGGAGAAATAGACTTTTCTATTATGAATGTAAGCATTACATTCATTATGAGGAGTTGGTACACGGACATAACACATCTTAATTCCTTATACTCCCCTTCTCCTCTTCTCTCCCCTTCCTTGGTTTTTTGGTTTTTTGTTTTGGTTTTTGGTTTTTTTGGTACCGGGGATTTAACTCAGGACCTCGCACTTGCCAAGCAAACACTTATGCTGCTGAGCTATCTCCCTCTCCCCTTCTATCTTTTACTATTTATCTCATTTTGGAGCAGTGGGTTTTGGTTTTGTTTTGTTTTGTTTATTTTTTATTTGTTTGTTTCTTTGTTTGTTGGCACCGGGAATCGAACTCCAGACCTTGTGTTTGCCAAGCAGGTACTCGTGCCAGTGAGCTATGTCCTCAGCCCTGAGCTTTGGTTTTAAACACTCTTTTCTCAGTTAGAAAGTACTACCAGCACATAACCACATATATGCCGACTTCTCACTTCCTTTACTCTGCTGCTCCAGCGATCTTGCTTCCATCCTGCTTCGCTAGTCACTCCAGTAGTAACAGCCCGAACCTTGGCATTACCAGTATTGCACCATTCTAGAATTTTAGTTTCATATGGCTGGCTGTTTGACTCTCCCAAACCTAACTCACCTTGTAGTTCTGTTGGTTTCTTTGAACCTCATCAGCCCGGTAGTCCATTGACCCTGCCATCTTTTCCCTCATTCCTGGTCATCCTTACTCCTAGCGCACTGTTGTATAGTTCTGACTTTTGTGTTGTGACAGTCATTACTGCATACACCGGAATCTCCTCTCGTATCTCTCATTGTACTCTTGGGGCTGACCTGGAGGTTAAACCCAGCTGTGTACAGCATGCTTACGGAAACAACTAGGTATGACTGGAGAAAAACACAAGACAATGCTAACTCATTTTAGTTTCTTGAACACTAATTTCAAGTGAAATTGTAGTGCTGCATGACAATTCCATTCAAATCACTTTATACTTTGCCATAGAATTATATCCTACATTCTTATTCTTCAAACATGAGCACCTTCCCTATTTTCTTTCTTTCCTCTTTTTTTGTTTTTTGCCTTCCCTGTTTCACTCAGAAAACAGTCTGACTGAGCTTTTTTTGTGAGTTGCTGCCACTGCCTAGACCTACCTGTCAGCACTGTACTAATAATAAAGCCTTGTCCCTCCCTGCCTTTAAAGGGAGCTTTGAGTGCCTAGCCATGGTGTACTCACCAGCTCTTTTTTCCCCAGGCATCATTATTTTTTTCCATCTCCAATTTCTTTCCCCCCAGATAAACCCCCACCACTATGTACATATCTTGCTGACTATTCAGCATCTCTTAAATATTCAGTAGTCATCTCAAATGTAACATGTCCCCAAAACATCAGCATTCTAAAATACCATATTTGCCTCTACTGTAGCTTATTAGTGTTTTTACAGTTTGTTTACCAAAAAAGCAAACAGTGATTATCTTCTCCATTCCTTAAATTTTAGAGAATGAACATTACTTCTTAGATGTTCAGCCCTTATACTACTAGATTTTATTTTTAGTCAAAGCTATTGATCTTTTTCCTTAGCTAATATCTCTTAGGTTTGTTTGGACAGTTTTTTGACAACTGTATAGTGATTTCAGATTGAAAGCATTTATACTGTTTTTTCAGTGTAATTTGAAGTCCTCTAGTGTTTAACTGTTAGGTACAATGTTTGCTATTTTATCTTTTATAGAAAATTAAGGATATCTTTATAGTTTTCCTTTGTTTCTAAAATTAGGAAAAATCAAGCTGTCTTCTCACAGATCCTACAAGTTTCCATTTTAAACCTCTGCAGTGTCTGTCTGGGTGACAAGAACAGGGGATAGGAACATTTATTTTCCCATCCTGGGGTAAGGAAGGCTGGTCCTATCTGGTTGCTTGATACCAGCTCTTCCGTACTCTCTGGTATCATCACCTTGTACTCTAGCAGCCTAGAGGCTCTGACCCTGACATTACAAGGAGGCCTGAATGGGCATGCCGTAGCCTTCCATGGGGGAGGAGCCGGATCCCACCTCGGCACATCTTTATGCCTCTGTAGTCACCTGCCTGGAACAGGCAGACCTTTCTCGCCAGAGCAGTCATTAGTTATGTGGGTGGCGGCTTACAATTTAATTTCTGTATTAATGGAATATAGCAGTAGCTAATATACTACTACTTGCTGTGTTTTGGGCACTGTCCTATTTTGTGTATAATCTGTTAATCTTGAAGAAAGACTGCATGAGATGGGAATCATGAATACCATTTTACAGACACAGGATAGGTTTAACACTTTCCTGCCAGCTTAAACCACTGGTGGGTGGTACACGTGTGGCTGTCCCATCAGATGTCTTGAACTACCAGTGGTTAGATATTTAACATCAGACAGTGGAGTTTAAATCAGAACAATCCAGTAGCAAATTGTGACCTCGTCATGAGTGTATTTATAACTTGCCCAAGATTACACAACCAATAGTAGGTATTAAGAGTGATCAGTAAATGGCATAATTACTGTCTGAGAATAATAATGATCTGGAGACAGCAACGTGTATCTATATTCAGAATATTTTGTTGTAGGAAGTTGGTGGTGAATAACCTATTTGAGAAAAATAAGCACCACCTTCTAAGAAGGTACAGTAAATTGAGACCTTGACTTTGGCTCTACAGATAATTTCTCCAGCAACCAAATTGACTATTAATTGAAAACTTACCTGAAAAAGAGACTCAGAGGCATAAGGAATACTGGTTTAGCCTGTTCAAAAAAACAAGATAAGGAAATCTTTCTAAATGGAATTTTCAAGCATATATAAACTTAAGGAAAAAGAACTTAAAATTTAAACAATCTAGAAAAGACGGAAGGTTTTGGTCTTTGCTGAGACTTCCAGGACACTTGATTTTAGGATTTTCTGTGGCCAGATAGAATTAAGGTGAAACCTAAATGTTGGATCCAGTTAAGAAAAGTGAAGTGGGAAAGATTATGTTTCTGAAGCTGCAATTGAAGCTTTTGATAGGAAAATAGAAACCATGGTTTCTGAACAACTGCTTCTAAGATAACAATACTCAATATATTAACTAGTGTTGATTTCCTGATTTTTTTTTTGTAATTCTGTATCGTCTCTATTTTTTGTTTTGTTTTTTAAAATAAAAAATTTTAAAAATCATGGTTTCTTAGTAATCAGTGCTTTTAAACTTTTCCTTTTCAGGTGTGTTTTTTCTACTACCGTTCTTTACCTCTTGTCTAAATAACACAAGTCTTATAGTTGGTTCTGTTTTGTTTTATTTCCTCTCTGGATCCTATTGACAATGAAGATAAAATATAAAACATGACATTTCCCTACCTTAGAAACATTCTCGATTTTTATAGGTTTATTTCAAATTGAATATGTGTTTAAAGGCAGAAACCTTTGTTTAGAGACTGTAAACTTCAGCAGCTTCTCTCTAACCCACTTGATAAGATACAGACATACCAAACCCAGTTCTGGGTCTGTTTTAGGGTATGTCTCCCTAGAGAGAAGGGGCTGGGAACTTAGCTCAGTGGCATAACTGCCTGCCTGCCAAGCTTGAGGTCCTGAGTTCAGTCCCCAGTGCCAACAGGCAAACAAACAAAGACCCTAGGGAAGGTGGACATGCAGGATTGGGAAGGGGCAGAAACCTCTTAAGAAGCCAGGAAGCAGAAGCCACAACAGCAGTGGTGCTGCAAAGGCAGTCATGTTAGCCTTGCAGCTCGTTTGACTAATACGGACAGTTACGGCCTGTTCACAGATCATATTTGGTGTCTGTACCCTTCTCAGGGTTTCATTTCTCTGCCGAGGGAGCGCCGTCTTGGCTTCCTTGCTTTGTTTGCTCACCCTTGCTATCAGGAATATTCGTATGTCTGTTTCTAGTTTGGAGTTGTTTTTTGGTCAGATTTAACATTTGTTGTATAGAAGAAGTCTTACACCCTAGTAAGCAACACAGAGGTCTTGGATTGTGGTCAAAAGCCAGCCTGTTTACAACAAGGGGAAGGATAGAATTTCACTATACTCTGTTAATACAAACAGTAGGTTCATAAAAAGGCTTCTGCGTGTCAGCTGTCTTGCCGACTACTGTGTAGATTTCATACATTCCTTTTAAATACTGGCTATTTCAAAACCTGTTGTACCGCACATTGCTGGGTTTTGCCCCGCAAGTACTTTGATGTTCATGTTCTTAATCAGTGGTTTTGTTCGTATTCCCAACCTGTGGCGTAGAGTAGATACAAATGTATGTGTTTGAATGTATGTGTATATTTTTGTTTTCGGTAAACAGTTTTAGTACTTTCATACGGCATAATTTTATAGTTTCGCATGTTTTGTACACATTCATCATGGCTTCTAGGCTTGTTTGGGTGTCCTATGTTTCTAAGCCTGAAAAGCATGAACGTCACTATTAGTTTCATGGAATCGACCATGCCCCTCAATGGAATGATTACCAAATGAAAATAAAAACCACGTCAAGTTGTGTATCATGGGATGACAAATTACTTTCCTGTTTCACCCTCCTAATCACAGTTGGAGGAATAGTAGATGCTGAAATGCAGTTCTGACACTGCGCCATACTTCCTTCCCTGAGAAACTAGACGCTTTTTCTGCCAGGATGACTAATGCCTGGTTCTGGAGATCAGGTGTGCCTTCCCACCTTGGCTCAGACCTGGAGCTGATGAACTGTATCCCACACACTGGTGTTTTGGTGTAAGTAGTAGACTACCTGCAGAGTTGTCTGCTCATGTGTTTGCTGTTTTAAAATTACCTCATTCTTAAGTTTTTGATGATTACTTTCCAAAAAGATGATAAATGCAGTGAAAAAGTTAAAGAAGTAACCATTCAAGTCTAAAGTCTACCTTCCCTTTGACTTGCCGTCATCCTTTATTTGCCTAAAATTGCAGTAAGTTAAAAAAAAATATGTGTAGAAATTTCATTTCAACATTAGTGAAAATGTAGTGACGACCTAAATTTGTAACAGAAGAGTACCGATTAAGCGAATTACTACCAAGGAAATATTGTACAGACATTAAAAATAATGAAACAGTCTTACGTGTTTATTGATCTGCAAGGATGTTTGTGACATGAAATGTCTTTGCTGTATTAATGAAAAACAAATTGGAGAGCAGCATTACACGCATGTATGTAAAATGGTGCACTTGTTTATCACGTGTATGTTCATGGAGCAATGTCAAATTATGTTAATTCTCATTACTAATAGTTATGGCCCTTGAATTGCTTTTTTTAGTTGTTGTTATGTTACTGAGCCTTTAAAACAGAAAACCTAGTTTTGTTTCTTGACGTCTTTTGCTTATGTCTTTTTGGCACTTCGACCTTAACTTACATATTTTCTAATAGCGTCTGCATTTTTAAAGGTGATTTGTGTAACACATAGCATATCTAACAGATCATTTTCTGTCCTTTTCAGGTGTAGAGTTTGGTGCTCGAATGATAACCATTGATGGAAAACAGATAAAACTCCAAATCTGGGACACTGTAAGTGTAGCAGATCATATGACCTGTAAAATTGTTTTATAAAAACATAGCTATGCTAATTGTTTAGTGTTACTTTATGCCTGATCAGCTCTTTAGACACTGAAACCCAGAGCCGAAGCGAACTGTGGGTGTGGACTAGACAGGTGGCTTCCTCAGGCAGTGATTTCAGCAGGTGCGCCCCCCGGTGGTGGGGGGTGGTGAACACATCTGAGTGAGTGCATGTGCTGGGTTGGATGCAAGTATCCTGGAAATGATATTTAAAAAAATAATCAGACTTACTCTGTAGTTCTGAAATAAAATACGAATTTCTAATTTAAGTTTTTAGTCCCGACCATTTAAAACTACCTTACTCCTAATTCAGTACTCTAACTCTGTCATATATTCCTATTTGTTGAGTACCTAGTACTTGCCATGTTGTACGGTTACTAGAAGGTTATTTATCTGAACCACAGAATATAGAAAATGATATGAGTGGCTTATTTTTCTCTATTCTCCACTCCTAGATGCATAAAAATGAAGTTACTCTATAAAATGAATATGCTTTGAGGGTAGTTGAGACGAGGTCTCACTGTGTGGTGCAGGCTGGCCTTGAACGTATGTAGCCCACACTGGCCTGGAACTCACAGTGATCCTCCTGCCTCAGCCTCCTGAGTGCTGGGATTACAGGCATGCGCCATCATGCCCAGCTACGATAGATATGCTAACACACAGATTTCAAACTTTGTAATTTCAAAATCTCTTTATACTTACTAAGGACCCCAAAGTGCTTTTAGCTTATGTGGCTTGCAGATATTGATATTTACTATATCAAATATTAAAGCTGGGAAGTATAATAGATACTCAGTTAAATTTTTGTTGTTGTTTTTTGCAGTGCTAGGAATGGAACCCAGGGCCTCACTCACACTAGGCAGGTGCCCCACCAGTGAACTATTCACACATCTCAATTCATTTTATAGTAACACTAATAAACTTAGTCTAGTAAATTTATTAAACTGTTAGGATATGCACAGCAACTTTTATAAAATGAAATTAACTGAAAGCATGCAGACTCATTGGTCACATGTAGTAGCTACTGTAGGAAAGAATTGTGGGTAATAGCCATTCTCACAGACAGGATTTTGAAGACCAGTGTAGTTACTGAAAAATGTTGCAAAACCTAGGTTTCTTGATACTTCCTGTATGTCCCACAGTGCTCCCTTAAGTGGTAAACCTGTATCTTTATGCTGCTCTGTCCTTGTGTAATCTGTTAGACTCTGGGTTATTGTGCTTGTTGAGTTCTTTGGTAAATACACTTTTACTCTTTCCTAAGGGTTTCCTCTCTAAACCCACAGTATCTCAAAACTTCAATTTACATTTCAGGCAATATGATTTGGAAATAGGAGTAAAATACACAAAGTTTTTTCTGTTCTAGAGGGTTAAACTTAAAACTGTTATTAGTGCCTCCCTCCAAAGCACCTTACCCAGGCCCTGTGACGAATAACTTTTTGTTTTTAATCAAAAGCCAATGCCAAATGTGTTTACTAAGGCAAATCAGTGAGCAGATGCATGTTGTACCCTTGTAGAAGCAGCACAGAGGAAGTGGGTAGGGTACTCCCCACCCACCTTTTACTGCTCGGTCCTGCACTTCCTCATCTTTGACTTTGTGACTCTTTGAGTTGCCTTCCCAACATACTCATACAGATTCAACACAAATGTATACATGCAACACACAGGTACACACATAGTGTGGACGTTTCAGTTAAGTGCATTTATCTGCTCAATTTCCTTATTAAAAATTTTTATTTTAGACTTATAAATATTTTACTATAAAATAATTAAACTGTTGATGTGGAAACTTTGTCAAAAGTTCCTTCTCAGCAAATTGTAAGCTTTTTTTTTTTTTTGTACCAGAGACCAATCTCATGACCTCATGCTTGCCAGCCAGGCACTTAAGCCGCTGAGCTAAATCCCCGGCCTATAAGCTTTTTTCTGTCCTTTGAAAAATGTGTGAATTTATGCTCCTGACTTCTTATCAAATAATTAAATAATATTTTGTTTCAACATATCGGTAAGGATGGGTGACCCAGTGCAGTGGGGCTGGGGAACAATGCAGCCTCCCTTTCTCCTCTCACAGACCCCGGTACCCTCTCTGAGAGACCTGCAAATCCAAATGTTATGCTTCCTTTGGAGCTGCTCATCAGCCTTTTCCTGAGCAACTACAGAGACAGGATCTTAAGACGTTTCTTTCTACTCCAGTGACTGTTCACCACCTCTGTCCTCCAGTTTCCCTACCCTGGCAACATTAAAAGAATCTGAAGTTAGGGATTGCATCCCCTTTTAAGTTTTTTTGAAAGCATCTTCAGATTTTTTTTTAAAGCATTCAGTTGTCAGGTGTGGTGGCACACCTGTAATCCCAACATTTGGGAGGCCGAGGAGCATTGCTGCAAATTCGAAGCCAGTCTGGGCTACAACTCGAGTTCATGGCCACCCTGAACTTCACAGTGAAACCCTGTCTCAAAAAAAACAAAAAAATTAAAAATTAAAATTAAATCTATTTAGTCAAGTAGGGTATCTGACTTAATGCTCAGGCATTTGACAACTTACTTGGCCACTAAGAATTCTTTTCTTCTCTTTGGTTTTTCTCTGTGTTCTTCATAGCTGTAGTTTTTAGATACATGACAGAAGTATTACAATAATGTTGATTCTCAGTAATCTTAATTTTCTACCTGTTGGCTCTTAGGAATCAATTAAAATAACCTACTTTAGCGCACACTATAAATATTCTTGGAACTCTGATTTAGGCTAGACTTTAAGAAGGACTAAAGAAGAAAAATGCATTTGAAGTAGTCAGTAGTGTTAGGATCAAAAGACTACGTGAAAGTCTGTTTGGATTTCTGAAAGAGGACAACTGTGGACTATAGTAAACAAGCTTCCTAGCTTTGTGAAAAAATTAATTGTTTGAACTTGACCTCTAAAGGCATAGAAATTGGATAGGTGAGAAAAAAAGTTTTTCAGGCAGGAGGTTAAGGAGAGGCATACAAGCAGCAGAACTGCATGAACAAGACATTTACTGAGTAAGAAAAGATTCTATGGAGCTATGTAGAGCTTAGATTTTCAAGTGCTTAGAATTTTAATTTAACCTCAAGTGCTCAGATTTTTTGAGCACTAGCGTAATGTGTATAAAGTTGTATTTTGTGGAGGTAAGAGAGGTTAAGATTACTGCCAGTTGCCAACCTGGTAAATACAAAAATTGGTTTCAACAGAAAAATCTAGACATACAGGAAAACCAGCTGGAGGCAATCTGTCTTTGGCTATTAGAAGTGTTCTGAGTGGCACAAATGAAAATGTTTTAACAGTCCTCAGATAGAAACTGAACATCTACGTATGGCTTATTCACAGATGGCCCATGACTCTGATATGGAATGCTAAGCGTTACTGAAAACATTTGTGCCCATTCTCTCTTAAAGCAGACATGCTCTTTCACCTTTTGCTTACCTGAGTATCTTGCTTAGGAAGTCAGCTTAACTGTGATTTGGGAGAGGCTGTGTTCTACTCTGGCCATCCCTAACTCAGGTTTATGTTTTCTGGTTCTATTCACTTAGCTACTCCTTGTTTGATTAAATGAATTTTTTAAAAATATCCTCTGCTTCTATTAGAAATCCCTTAAAAACAAGAATTCTTTACTGTTTGTTTTCAAGGTTTTAAAAGCCCCCCCTAACTCTTTATAATGAAGAATCAAATGCAGCATGTACATTCCCTGAGTTAACATTCTTTTTCACAGTGTAGTTAAGTTCAGAGTGTAGACAGGTATGCATTTAGGTACTTTTTAAAAAAGAACTGGATTGTTACTGCTTTAATACAATTAAGAGCTAGTTAGCCATTGGGCTAGATGTATTTTCTATGGAAAAAATTTTTTTTAAAGTTTCAAATTGGGGGCTGGGGATTTAGCTCAGCAGCATATGCGCCTACCTTGCAACAGTGTGGTTTTGAGTTTGATCCCCAGTACCAATTAAAAAAAAAATTTCAAATCAGCACCAGAGGTTTAGCCTAGCGGCACAAGTGCCTGCCTGGCAAGTGCAAGGTCTTGAGTTCAATTCCTGGTACCAAAAAATTTTTTTCAAAATAAAACAGTAACAATAGTTAATATGTTGTATATTATCTTCAAAGTTCAAGATATAGACATAAAAATTCTTAATAATATTTAGCACAAACCTTTCTTTTCAATGAACTAAAAGACGCTAGTAGTATAACTACCATGCTTTTTTTTTTTCCTTTCACTTTTTTTCCCTTCCTTTCCCCTTTCTCCCACCCTGGTTTCCACTTTCATTTTGAACAATTTCTTCCCATTTCACTGCCTGTTGTACATTTTGGATCTTATTTACTCTTTCAGTTTGTCACACCAGTGAGACAATTCTATGTTTATGCATGAGAGTCTGATTTATTTTATTTAGTATGGTCTCCAGGTGCATCCATTTACCTATAAAAGTATAAAGTTTATCCGTCTTTATTGCTGAGTAGTGCTCCATTGTTTAAAAAGAACACATCTTTTTTTATCCATTTCTTGAGTGATGGCAGTTGGGTTGTTTCCAAGATTTAGCTATCACAAATTGTGCTGTTGTAAACACAGGTGCACATATATTGCTGGGGCCAAATTTATGCACTTGGTTTTTATGTGAGGTTATAGAGATGCTATAACTTGTAAAGAAGCCATATTTATTAGGCAAGATTTTTTTTTTCAAGGCTGCTGGTCCCTTTAACAGAGAACAGGCTAGAGTGGTAAGTCTCAAAAATTTGGAAACTTCTGAATATGGATCTTCATTTATTGTAAAATAAAAAATTTGAAGATGCACAGCTGCATTCATTGTCTTTGATTGGAAAGTGTGATTTGTGTTTTGTTTTGCACTGGGACTCAAACTCAGGACCTTGCACTTGCCTGACAGACACTTATGCCATTGAGCTATATCCCTGGCACTAGAAAGTAGGGCTTTTATTTCCTTGAGTTTTTGTTTGATTTGTATTAAGGAGAAGAGTGTAGATATTGGTAGGTTTAGTGTGAAATGTTGATTGTATAAGTTGTTTCCATATGGAACATGTTTTTTGTTCTTTGCAGAGCAATTTGGAGGCATGGAAATGCTTTGTAGATGGTCGCTCTTCTTTTCCTTTAGACACTGAAGTTTTATGTGTAGTAGTGCTTTTCCTGCATAATCATTTTAATTCATCCCGTGAAATAGTCCAAAGAAATTGTTTTAAAGGACTTTTACCTGTGCTTGATGGGTTAGCCATGGAATTATAAAAGCTTTATACATGATTTTTATTTTGACAATTCTATCTTTTTATATAAATGAATAAATTGAATATCTGTAAAATGAATCTTGTTAGAGTTCTAGTCCTTAGCATTCCAATACTAAAAAATTAGATGAGAATTTCAGTTTTGAACTCTGATTCGAAGACTTTTTTTTGAAAGATACATTTCAGTAAATATATAATTTTATACCCTCAACCAGTTTTTAAGTCTCAAATTATGTGAAATAAGTTCACTGTTTTTATATGATGGCTTTCTCAGTCTCTCATTTGGCATAAGACATTCTGGGTGCTAGAATTGGTTACCAAGAAAGGGTCTGATTGTTAATTTCCACATAGAAGAAGGTATCCTCATTGACCACTTACCTAGGTTGAATGGAGTACTGAGCATTTTATGCATGTAACTCAAACATTAGAATATATTCTTTAGGGCCAGGGATTTAGCTCAGTGGTACAGCACCGGCCTGGCAAACATGAAGTCCTAAGTTTAGTTCCCAGTACCAAAAACTGTATGCATGTGTTCTTTAACTCAGCACACTTTCTCAGAATGCCACTGGTCTGCCTGGCCCAGTGGGTAGGCACCGTGAGTGTGGTGTTGGAAGGAGCAGTAAGTTGGAGGGCCAACAACAGCAAAGTATTGCAGTGTTTATTCAGTGTTAGACAGAGCAAAACATGAGTTTGTCTGTGTGCAGTCTGAGAGTGCAAAGTGCTTTTTATTTATATTGAAAGATCAGAACTCAGAAATATGTAAACCAGAGCATTTTTCAAGTTACTAGATTTTAAATGCAAACTGTTAAAATTGGCTTTATGTTTACTTAGATTTTTTTTTTTTTTTGCAAAGGTAGACTAGAAGTGATTAAGAATAAAAAACAGCTTCTGATGAGAACTGTCTCAGGGCCGAGGATGTAGCACAGTGGCACAGCACCTGCCTGGCAAGCGTAAGGTCATGAGTTCCGTCCCGGGTACCAAAAAAAAAAAAAAAAAGGAAAGAAAAAGAAAAACTCTCAGTTTTCAACGCAGGGGCGAGTAGGTGTTCCGCTCATCAGCCTTGCCTCCCAAAGCAGCGTGCTGTGTACTGTGAGTTAGATTACCTAAGTTTCCTTCGTTTCTGGTGTCTTATTTCACAAGTGGTTATAAAGATGACTTTTACATTCTGTTGGCTTTTGACAAGCACTATATATCAAATACAGAGAAAATTAACTGTGAAGAAAAAAATTGTATCAATTAAATTTAGAACCGTTTCCTGTTTTTCATAATAAAATGATTGCTCAAAGAATTCCATTTGAGGACTGTGGAAAGCTCGCTGCAGTTGATGATATAACTGAAGAATCTGCATCCTTGGCCTTCCAGCAACCTTTCCACCAGCAGATGGTGGGCGTAAAGATGTCGCTCATCATTTATTTACAACGGGCTTTATTTATTCTAGTGTCACAGCTGCCCCCGGGAGTGGGTTATTGAATTCAAATGTGAAGCTGTGGGTTATTTGCTTCCTTTCAAATCTGTCTTCAGAGCTTAGTTGCTAGGCGTCCATTCTGTGTTCTAATCATGACTCGGGTATTGTGAAACCATTCAGTAAATTGGGTTGTCGCGGATTGCCACAAAGGGCTCGGGGTCTTGTTTGGGGCTGAGGGGTGAGAATTGCAGAAACAGCAGCATGTGCCTCCCAGTAAGTTGAGCACAAGTATTAGTGACTTTTCCCTAAAAGGGAATTTCATCACCGTGCACTCTCCTCCTTGCCTGCGTTCTGTGTTACCAGTAATGTGGCATTATAAAGGACATCATGTTGGAGCAAGCATTCAGCCGTTCTTTTCTTCACAGGCAGGGCAAGAGTCCTTTCGTTCTATCACAAGGTCGTATTACAGAGGCGCCGCGGGGGCTTTACTAGTATATGACATTACAAGGTGAGTGCCTGCCAATTTTTCTTTCATTGTTTTGAACTTTTAACATTTTAATTAGTACATGTCTGCAGTACGTGATCATTACAGTCATCCTTGGGAGTTGATACATGTTTTGTCTGTATTTCAGTGGTTAGTTCAGACAATCTTTCTGCTTAAAGTATAAATGCCAGTAATAAAAATATAATTTTATCGTTATGCCCAGACTATTCAGCTTTAAAACTCTGTGTCTTGAATCACATTTAAATGTGTTACAGAAATATGTGACTGAATTCTTCTTCTTAAATAAGCATCCCAAAGTAATCAGTTTGGTAATATTATTTTTTCATTGTGATTTTCTAAAGTGTGGTTACATTTAATTTCCAAAGTGAATATCCGTGAACTCTAAATCTGGATACTGTACTGAAAATCTGTTTCTCATCACATAAGTGGGTATGGCAAAAAATGGTGATTGTTAATGGAATGTTTAATTTGCTTTTGTTTTTTTGGTAACGAATTGAACTCACAACCTTGTGCTTGCCAGGCAGGCACAGTGCCACTGAGCTGTATCTCCAGCCCATTCACAGTTTATTATACAGTACTGAAGCAGATACTTTGGAAATAATCAAATTACTGGTTATTTTCAGGAGAGACACATTCAACCACTTGACAACCTGGTTAGAGGATGCGCGCCAGCATTCCAATTCCAACATGGTCATCATGCTTATTGGGAATAAAAGGTAAAACGACTAATGTAGAGCTTACTTTGCCTTACTGAGGAACACGTACGTTACTGTTTGTGTGACTGTTTCTTGAACATTTGTCTACAGGTAAATAACTAGTTTTTAAAATTCTAAACGTTTGCAATTCTAAGGTACTTTTGGTTTTTAAAACACAGATGAGTTTTTTTTAAATTATTATTATAACTTGAGATAGTTTTGTTCAAAGATGTACTTTAAAAAAATAATCTAGGGCCGGGGATTTAGCTCAGTGGCTTAAGCGCCTGCCTGGCAAGCACGAGGTCATGAGTTCGATCCCCGGTGCCAAAAAAAAAAAAAAAAAAAAAAAATCTAGGGCCAGGGGTTTAGCTCAGCGGCGTAAGTGCCTGCTTGGCAAACACGAGGTCGTGAGTTCGATCCCTGGCACCAAAAAAATTTAAAAAATAATCTGAAAGAATTTTATCTGATTACTAATTTAAAATAAAACTCACTATTAATTGGTGAATAGGTAACTGTTAAGTGTTACTCAAAATGTTTTTGAAGTATTTACCAGGAGAGTAAGTGTCTCAGAATAATAGTTCCCATTATCATGTCATTGTGCATGACATGAATTAAACCAGGAGAGTGATTTTGATGGGCTCTAGACTGAAAGTGGGGCAAGTATGGCAGGCAAGGGTCCAGACTGGTGAGTCCCTCATCCTCGTTACCCTCCCCGCTCCCTGCCAGCGGCACCGCTGGGGTCTGTATCCCTTCGACCTTGCAGCCCCTTTCAGCTGTTTAGATGAGAATGCTTTTCCTGACTGATCGTGTGGGAAACCGCATGAACAAGCACCCTGGAAGCGGTTCCTCATAATCATCAACACCATCCTTCTCATCGTACTGATTGTGCAAATCCTGCAGCTGTAAGTCTGGCTTCAACCCTCGCCATGGATCATACAACATGGAGAAAAAAGCCTGCGGGCCAGGCTCAGTGGCACAGTGTCTGCCCAGCACGCATGAGGTCATGAGTTCGATTTTCAGTACCAGGAAGGAAGGAAGGAAGGAAGGAAGGAAGGAAGGAAGACAGAAAGAAAGAGGAAGGAGTGTTACTTAAGTTAGCTTTCTGCCTCACACTCCGGGCCAGGCTGGAGCAGTTTACAACGTGGACCTAGCCTATGTCTTCGTCCTTTGGTGGGTCTTACTGGCCCGGACGCTGACAGAACCTGGATGTGATGTCCTTTTTGTGAGAGACTGACTTCTAAGTACAAAACATCATTTCATGTCTTTGGCTCTGTAACAAGTGATAATTAAAGTGTTCTGGGCCTTCAAGGTGAGCTGCTAGAAGGCCTGAGACCCAAAGGAAAATACCAAATGCAGTGTTCTTCTGAATACATGAATGTGATTGGTAAATCATAGGTTTCTAATCAACCCAAAGCTGAGTTATTCAGTATTTGAGTTAATTGATATCTTTATTATCCCTATGTAAATAAAGTTTGTTTTTGACCTCCCAAAAATTCAATAGATTATTCAGATGAATTTCTGAAAGTCCCAAAACACTGTTAATATTTAGTAAACATTAATACTTCAAGCTCACCTACTTACCTTTATTTTACTGTTATCCTGTTAGTTTTTTAACTTTGTGGAGTATTACAGCAATACTTCAGTTGAGGAATACTTTTGTTTGCACACAATTCAGTTCTCCAACAATTTTGCTTGCATTCATAAATCCCACATCGGGTGACAAACATGACCACAGCTATCTCCCCCCAAATCATAGAACAAATGAAGTTCATGAACCAACTTAAACCACTGTATCTGCAATGAACATCCTTGTGTGTTGAGCTTAAAATGATAGATCGTTCCTAAAGCTAATGAATCTGAACACAGTTGTGTGGCCTAAGTTTCTAAACTTTCAAGAATGTAGGAACATTTTCACTAAAATTGGTAGAAAATTACTTTTTAAATGGTAGTCACAGAATTCATCGTATAGGTTTAAAATAGATAGTTTATAAAATAGATATTGGTTATCCTATAGGTTTATAAAATACATATTGTTAAAAGGCAGTGTGTTCAAAGAAGTAAATCAGGGTTCTCATGATAATTAAAACAAGATACTGAGAAAATAAGACATAATGAGAAATTAGAGTTTTAATTTATCTCTTAATTAAAGAGGAAACCAGTAAGATACTGCAACCACATCAAAATACAATTCAGCATTCTCTATATTCAGTCAATTAAGGAACACAAATGAATTTACAGATGATGCAAAACTGAACAATATTCACAAGGTAATAATTAATTCTACAGGACATAGTCTTCATTTCTATGGATAGAACTATTTATGTTATTACCTGTTTTCCACAAGTTAATCTCTAGCTCTACAATCTTGGAAAATGTGTAGGGTACAGAGATTATAATTCTTTTTTTTTTTTTTTTTTTTGATGCCAGGGATCAAACTCACAACCTCATGCTTGCCAGGGAGATTATAACTCTAAACACAAATATTAGAAAGATAATGTCAAATCACAATTTAAGTTTTCACCTTAAGAAACTTAAAAGGTAAGAGCATATTAAACCTAAGCGAGAAGGAGACAATAAAGAGAAAACCAGTAAATCTCAAAGCTAATTCTTGAGAAGATAAATAAAATAGATACTGATCAGAAAAACACATACATTATCAGTTAAGGAAAGAAAGAAAGGGTGACATAACCACAAATCCTTCATATATTAAAAAGGTAAGAGAATATTGTGAACAGACTAAATGGAGAAGCGTACCATATTCATGAATTGGAAAACTAAATATTATTAAGATAGTAGTTCTTCCTGAATTTATCTAAAGATTGTGATCCCAATCAAAATACCACATGCTGTTTTAACAAGAGCTAACTGCTGATAAACTGATTGCAGAATTTATGTGAAAATGCAAAATTCATAGGCTAGCTAAACCATTTTTGATAGAGAACAAATTTGGAGGATATACTGATTTCACTAAGTCTGATTTTAAGACTTACTAGGGTACTGGCATATATGGTCAACTTTCTGTCCCTGAGAAAAAATACTGAAGAAAAATCAACCTAAAAAGGGGAAAGGCTTATTTTGGCTTACCATTTTAGAGTGTTCAGTTTGTAACTGTTAGGTCCCTTTGCTTTGGGGCTTTTGGTAGCATAGTGCATCACATACAGGAAACTGCTCACTTCATGGTAGTCAGGTAGCAAGGAGAGAAAGAAGGCAGGGGCCCCAAAATTCCCTTCCAGGACACACCCCCAGTGACCTAACTTCCTTCCAACTGGGTTCCACCTCCCAGTAGGGCCATCAGCCGGGTACCAGGCCCTCAACGTACCAGCTTTTGGAGGCTGTTTAAGATCCAGACTGTAACGGCATAGACAGATCGGCGAAACAGTAGGAGTCCGAAAGTAGATCCATGCATACATATGGTCCAGTAATGACTTGACATAGGTGCTAATTCAGTGGGATAAATCTGTAACCTTTTTGTTAGGGAGTACACAGCAGTTGACGCACTATTATAAAAAATGAACCTCTACTTTTTAATTTATATAAAAATTGTGAGTAGATCATAGATCTAAATGTAAGAGCTAAAACTATAAAATAAAATTCCAAAAGAAAATGTAATTCTTAGTGACCCTAGTTGGGTGAACATTTCTTAAATGAGACAACAAAACCATAAAAAGAAAAAAGTTAATAAATACACTGCAACCAAATTAAACTTTTGCTCGTTAAAAGTGCAAAATTAAAAAGGCAAGCTACAAACTTGGAGATAATATTTACAGAACATGCCCCACACAGTAATTATATCTACAATATGAGGAGTTCTTAATAGTTGATTATCAGTATGATAACCCATTCATTTAAAAGGAGCAAAAGCTGTGAACCGACAGTTCACTTAAAAAGGTGCATTGCCAAAATGCATATAATTGCTTTAGAAAATAATGTGTTCCTTTCTTTAGAAATGAAATCTAGCACCATACTGCCTAGCCATTTGACTCTTAGCTTTAGCCTCATACAAATTTTCAGTTCATACATAAGGACTTAGACACAGATGTTTATAACAACTTTATTTGCAGTAGCCAAAACAAAAAATGGCCCAAATGTCAATTAGTAGATACTGGATATATAAGTTTTGATACAGTATTACAGTGGAATACAACTCGACAGTAAAGAGCAACAACTAAAGGATTGCATTGACAAGATGAGTTAGTCTCTAAATAATGATCCTGAGTGACAAACAAACAAAAGGACTATATAAAAGCTTAGAAAATGTAGGTCTTGACGATGGTTGCTTACAGTGTAGGGAGAGGAAAGGTGAGATTACAGCAAGGTTTAAAGAACCTGGGGAGACTGCACATGTGTTAGAACTCATCAGATCTTACATTTAATTGCAGTTCCATTTCTGTTAGTTGTGCATCGGTATCGTTATAAAAAGTAAAGCAGCAAAATAACATGTTGCTTTGATTTTATTTGATAGTGTTATTTTAGTAGAAATTCCACTTACTGTTAAAATATTTATGTGAATGGTACTGACATTCACTCAAGGCTTTTTAAAGTATTCTTCCTCATTTAAATCATCTCACCCTTTTTAAAGGTTAAACTGTTGAAGGAAAGCTTTAGTCTACGTGAGGGATGTGTTCATTCTACTGTTTAATGTACAGAGTAATAAGAGGACAATATTTGGTGATGTTTTTCAGGTTTTAATGTACCGATTTTTTTCCTTGTGGCTGAAACATGGTAGGTTAAAATGGTTGCTAGTTATGAAGACCTTAAAGTTCAAGTGTGTAAAGGAAAAGCAAAGTGGTTACCCTTGTAAGTGGGGTGCATAGGGGAGAACACAGAGAGAAGTAGATGAGCTAGTCACTATTGGATGAGACAAACTGGGATAGACTTCAGAACAGGGAATAAGCAGGGTTTTAATCCAGTCATTAGCAGACGACACTCTTTCTTACTGTGACATTTAAAATCAGATACACAAGAAAAAGGAAGCCGGGTTTGAAGAAGCAGTAGTTTTAGGGGCTGGGGATTTAGCTCAGTGGTGTAAGCGTCTGCCTGGCAAGTACGAGGTTGTGAGTTCAAGCCCCGAAACCAAAAAAAGAAGTAGTAGTTTTTTAAATCAAGGATGTAAACATGAACACTAAACCCAATGTAGGGCATCAAATAAAAGAATGGTTTAGGACAGAAAGATGCATACGTAATAAAAGCAACTTGAATGGGATTTACAGGGAGTGTAGCCAAAGACAGCGGTTTGATTTTATGTCTGGAATGCTGAGATGATTATTGTTTTTGGAAAGCAACTCTACTAGGTATGTATTCAAGTACAGTGACTCAGATTTTTATTTGACCTATATCCTACATATTATATATAGATAACAAAAATTCCATGGATTAGTGAATGATACACTGTAATATTTCCTACTGTTTTTTTTAAACAGATTCTAAGTGTGGCCTATTGAAATTATTTTACAATTCGCTGAGGAATGACACTGAAAATATTACCGTAGAAAAGCTTTGGTACATCCACTCCAAAAATGTTCATATAATAATCATTGTAACGTAATAATGCAAAATTACAAATAATCCTGTTTACTACAGAAATAAAGGAGTTGCGTATTTAGTCAGTAAAATATAGTACAACAGTAAAAGATTAAGAAACTATATCTACATGTATTGCGAGAATAAATCTGGAAACATGCTAACCAAAAGAAGCTGAGCTGGCCATGGTGGCACCTAACTGTAATCCCAGCGCTTGAGTTCAAACCCAGTTTGACTGCAGTGAGACTCAGTCTCAGAAAACCAAAACAAAAAAAAGGAAGCTTTTGAACATTACTTTTGGATGTTTTACACACATATTAAGAGCTGTTGATGATTATAAAGTAATGTGTAATAGTAAAGTTTTCAAACTTTTACGTAAAATACACTCGAGGGAGACTGCTGCTTTTCACTCTACTTCAGTAATCCATTTCTAATATGGTAAAAACGAGTGATACACTTTAATCCAGAATGTCTAGCTTAAGACTTTTGTCTGTCCCTACTGTCCAATAACTTTGCTTTACAAAGAAGCTAATAATTTAAGCCACTGAAATTAGTGATCCAGTTAGTGTAGCTTGTGGTTTGCGTTCTGCAAATGCTTCTGTTTATACATATAGGCTAATAACATGACCCTTTCTGTCCCACGTGTAGTGATTTAGAATCTAGAAGAGAAGTTAAAAAAGAAGAAGGTGAAGCTTTTGCACGGGAACATGGCCTCATCTTCATGGAAACTTCTGCTAAGACTGCTTCCAATGTAGAAGAGGTAAGGAATAGGCCCTTTTACTTAATGTTTCATATATCCTAACATTCACTTACTGGTATTGGTGTTTACTTCATACATTATTAGTCTGTGATACTTTCTGAATATCATAAATTAGAAAAATCTCTTCCTTTATCAGATTCATAAATTGTATTGTGAGTCTTTTCTGAAAGTCTATATGCATCAGTACATCTAAGTACATATATTATTGCTATATAATATTATACAAAGCATGGGGATTCTGCCTTTAATAGAAGAACTGCACTGATTAATTTGAACTATTGAACATTTTCTGAATATAATACGTTCTTTTATTCTGTATGTATTTGGATATAGTGTTCACACAATGATTAGACACTTAATCCTTTCTAAGATAAATAGAAAAGAGATGTTTTATCAAAAGTAGAAATGAGGCTAAAAAATCTAGTTTCCTCAAAGCAGTGCTTAATTTCCACCTTCTGGTTAAGAACAGCTTTTAAGCAGCTGCAGAAAGGAGTTCTAGAGAATAAATGATTGAAAAATCTCATTCTGCGGATTATAGATGACGGGATCCAAGGCATCATGCAACACTGTGCCTGCAGTGTGGCAGACGCTGCTTTGTTTATTAAGTGCCTGTTTATTAAGATACTAATGTGTATTATATGATTATTCTAAATTCATTTCCTACAGGCTCTAATGCTTGCCAAAAATTGTAGTTACATAACACACAGTAATAGTTCTTCCACTTCAGAGCATGCTCAGTAAACAACCCATCTCACCCATTGGTCCGACTTGAACTAGACAGGTGCTGTTTTAGAGTGTTGCATTTACAATCATAGAGGCCATATCCTTATTAGTTATTAACAGTGTACATCTTTTTTAGGAACCAGAAATTCAAAATTGTCTGCATTTTAAAAATATACTACTATAAAGCATTAACCAACGGAGGATAATCTTTCATTTCTAATTTTGTCTCTGATACTTTTGTATTAATGTTTCTTATAAGTAGCTGTATATTTGTAAGCAGTAAATTACTGTTGACTTTTTGGCTAAACATTTAAATGAATGTAGTACTACTCCATGAGTGTTTTCATAGTATGTATTACAAAAATTCTGTTGTTTAAAAAAAATATTGTTTAAATTTGAACTTGGCAGGAATTTGTCTCATTGATGAGAAAGTATCATTTTATTTAACAGTAAAAGTTGATTTGCCTCTCAAAATCCAAGGAGTTTAAGAAAAATTCTGACTTTCTCTTTTTAAAGGATCCATAGATAAGAATTACATTATTACCCATAGGAAAGCATGATGTAAGGTATCTTAAGATGGAGGCACTTGTCCTAAATCAAACTTAAATCTCTGAATGTGATTTAAGATTAAACATGAGCAGTAATCAAAAATTCTGATTCTGGGAAGGTGGAGTAGACTTCCTTTTCTTTATTTCTCATGCTTAGTGCAGCTGAAACCCTGGCTATTATATATAAACCAGACAGAGAGGGAAGCTGGAAAGAAGGCAGACTATCCATAGATCTTGGTACTTGAAGAATCACACATTAATCTCCCTTACTTTTTATCTTTGCCTCATACCCCAGAATGAGTGCTAGAGAAAGTAACAAACTAGAAAAACCAAGGAACACAAAAGAAGAAAGCCTGCTCTGGCCAAGGGACCAGGAAAGGGGCATCCTGATAAGAAGGCACTTAGAAACTGTGCTGAACACAGGCATCACAGGAAAAGCCTGAAGTGCTACATCCAGTGGGCTGCAGGGTTGTCCTACTGTCTCCTGCTCCTACCAGCATCACCAGTTCTCTGTTAAGTGATGTCAGAGGAAACAGTTAAAGCAGAGGTTTACATAAGAGCCAGCTCAGAACTCACTGAGGCTTCAGTGGAGTAGCTCCATATACCCCAGACCAGGACGGTCTCAGATTGAATGCAAAAAAGATGATAGTTGACAACACTGAGATGACAAAGATGTTAGAATTATCAAACAAAAATTTTCAAGCCGCCATCATAGAACTGCCTCAACAAGCAATTAGAAATGTGCTTGAAATGAAGAAATGAAAAGTAAGTCTCAGCAAGCAAAAGTTTCAACGAAAACTATGTTAGAGGCAAGTTGTGGCAGTGACAGGGCCAAGTCTGAGAACCACGTTGCATGTAATCCTAAAAATGTCAGAAGTAGCATCGCAGAGCTGCGGGTTTCTCCAGGGCATTTCCTAAGGAAATGTGCTGCGGCTCTGGAGCCTTTCGTACGCCCAAGGGGAGTAAGCCTCACATTCCACACAGTGTGTGAGCCGCGGGTTTAGTCAGCCGCCTGCATCACCTCTTCCACGGTGGGGAAGTGCTGCATGCATAGCCAAGGATCTCACTTGGCTTCACCTCCAGCTCTGACTCCAGCAGACCCCAGGACCCATAGCAAAACATCTTCCAGGACAGAAGGCTTTTAGCATGGCCCCTAGGCTGTCGTCTGAACAGCCTGGTGATCCTCCTCGGAGCCAATACAAAGGTTCTGTTCGTACAAGTAAACCTGAGGCAGGACACCTACATTTCCAGCCCCCATTAAAGAAGAAAGTTAGAACTGAAGAATAATTGATACTAAAAACTCAAGAAGTAGTGAACTCAGCAGCAAAAGGGAACACAGGAAACAGTGAACTAGATAATAAAACAGAGGAAGCTGCCTATTCTAAACTGCAGAGAAGGAATTAGGGTATGGCTCAGTTGTAGATCACTTTCCTCATGTTCAGAAACTCCTCATTTTGATCCCCAGTACTGTAAAATACAAAAATAAATAATCCTAAACTGTAGAGAGAAAATAGACTAATGTGATATTATAACAGATGCTATTATGTTATGTGTTATCAGTCTTAGAAGGATAAGAAAAAGAGAAGGCTTGAAAAAAGAAATATGGGCCGGAAGCTTCCTAGACATGTTAACACAAACAAAAAAAAAAGGTGAGGAAAAGGAGACACCTACCAGTTCAAGTTAAGCCAATTCCAAACAGGATAAACCCAAGTAAAATCCACAACAAAATAAATCAATCCCACATGTTCAAATGTCTGAAAGTAAAAAACCTTGAACAAAAAACAGCACCCTCTCTGAGGAAAGAATAATTCATCACATAGTTGATCAAAAACCTTGAAGGCTAGAAGGAAGTTTTCAAGTCCTGGAAGAAAAGAATTGTCAGCCCAGAACCCCATACTTTGCAGCAGATCTTTCAAGAACGAAGGAGAAACTACAGCATTGTCAAAGGAAAACTATAAGAATTTGCTGATTACAAATGTACCATATGAAAACAGTTAAATAAATTAATTCGTTTGCTCTGGTTTGAACCACTAGTGGCACCCACAAGAAAGCAAAAGAAAGAAAACAGAAAGTAAAAGGATAAACTTAAGCTTTCATGTGTCCATAGTTACATGTAATATAAATGATGTAATTACACGAATCAAAAACCACATTAGGAGAGGATTAGATAAAGTAACTCAGTCCTAATGTGCCTATAAGAAACTCATGTCAAACATAGCAGTACAGGCAGATTGGAAATAAAATGATGGGGAAAAGATAATGTCATGCAAACAATCAAAAGAAGCAGGACTAGCTATATTAATATCAAAGTATACATAAGAGGAAAACAAAAAGAATAACTTACTCCATAATGATAAAAGAATCAGTTCACCAGGAAGATAATAATCTTCAATGTTTATGTACCACATACAGAGCTGTGAGATATGTGAGATAGAAAACTAATAGAATTGAAAGGAGAAATAGAAAAGTCCAAAATTATCACTAGAGACTTTATTAGTTATTAGAACATGTGCCAAGACTTCACCCTGAGCCAATAAAAACCTCAGAAGATTTAAAAGTATTTGAAGTCATACAGAGTATAGTCTCCCTTTTCAGTGGAATTAAACTGGAATCCAGTAACAGATAACTGGAAAAATCTACAGGTACTTGAGAATTAAGACACGTCTAATCTATGTCAAACAGGAAGTCTCAAAACGCTTTGAATGAAAATTGAAATATATCAGTTTGGGGGCATAATTAAAGCACTTGCATGATAAGGAATACTACAGCATTAAATATGCACAGTAGGGTAGGTCTCAAGTCAATAATTTTAATTCCTTTCCCAGAAACTTAACACAAAAAAAGAAAAAATAGAAGGAATCAACGAAATTTTTAAAAAATTAATGAAGCAGAGCTAAGTTTTTAAAACATCAATGAAATTGACAGACTTCAAGCAAGCCTGACAGTGAAGATACAGATTACTGATATGAGTAACAAGGTTCACTATAGATCCTTCAGACAATAAGTGAACGTTATGAACAGCTGCCACATAAATATGTTAATTTAGATGAATTTGACCTATTTCTCAAAAAGACAGACTGCCGTAACCCAGACAGTGTGAGAACTTGCTCTGTTTTTCCCACTAGTGAGACTGTCATTTTTCGTATTTTTCGTAAGTCCCTGTGTGGACAGGCTCTGGAATAGGAGTCCAGCTCAGCAGCCTCACAAAGGCGGGCGCATTTCACTCCGTCCTGGTCCGCTGGTCACCACGTTGGTTCTTCCCCTTGTGATCGACCGCACAGCAGCCAGAGTTCTGAGGCGTCCCGTGAGCCTGCATTAGCATCAAGACCCTTACTCACTAGGTTTGTAGATTCCAGAACAGAAAGCAGTCCAACTAATCCAGGCCCCTGACTTCCTGGTGGACTTACCCAGTTCCCATGAGACAAAGGCAGTTAAGAATTACTCAGCAACGGTGTGTGGCCAGGTGTGGAATTTATCTTTCGTTTTTCTTTACCCCCAGACACTAAGTTGCCCCAGCTGACCTGACTTACGGTCCTCCTGCATTAGGCTCCCAAGTGTGTGGTTTACAGACATGTGCCACCATGCCTAGTCAGATCCAGAATTTTCTTAACTATGTACGTTTCATCATGATTAACCTCACTAGGCAAATATAAAGAAGTTTGTTAGGAAATCAAATGGCTAGGTAAATGAGGAGCTGCATGGGCTAAGTACAGGAAAAAGGGTGTAGAGTTTACATGCTGTCTCAGGCTTATCACCGTGCAGGAATCTTAAAGTATACATGGGAACCTTGAAATAATTAATTTGAATTTCCCTGTAAACTGTTAAGGAAGTTTAATTGATAATTTTATTTAATTAAAACTTCTCTAAAAAAGAAATCTGTAAGTCCAGAAAGTTTCACCCACGAATTCTACCAAATGTTGAAGGAGGAATAAACACCAAATCTAGACCATCTTTTCTAGAAAATTCAAGATGTAAAACACTATATATGTTATAAAACTAATATTGCACTGGCGCTAAAACCAAGAGGTACAAACCAATAGCCTGTATGGATACATAAGCAAAAATCCTCAACAAAACCCCAGCAAGTAGAATTTCAACATGTATACAATTACGTGCGTATGAAGCGTATATATCATAGCCAAAGTATTCAAGGCTTATATATTCCAAATATGGAAGGACCTGTTCAAGAGTACCAAAAAAAAAAAAAAAAAAAAAAAAAAAATCAGTGTAAGCCAGGTGTGGTGATACATAGCTGTGATCCCTACTTGGGAGAGGCTGAGGCAGTAGGAACACAAGTTGAAGGCTAGGCTGAGAAACTTAGCAAGACTCAGCTTGAGAAACAAAATTATAAAAGACTTCAAATCACCTGTTCTGTTTCAAAACTATTTTAACATGTATATCCTCATTCGTTTCATTTATAATACTAGCTTATTTTAGTTGATTGAGAAGAAAGTTTTATTACCTGCTCTTTGTAAGAATCTTTTTGGTGTCTTGTACTCTGAGTAATTACTTGAGATGATGATACACAGTGTCCTGACTGTTGCTGCTGTCTTACTAACTTCATTATGAAGTTTTATTTTTTCATCAAATACACAAACGCAGAAGCGGAGGAAGAGGGGCTGGAGATGCAGCTCCATGGTAGAGCACTGGGTAGCTCAGATTGGTTTTTGGTGAAGGTGCTGATAGCTGTAAACTTCCTCTTGGGTGTATCCCAGATATTCCAGTAAGTTGTATTTTATTTGGTTCTCAGAATTTTTTGGTTTCCTTCCTGATTTCTTCAGTGACTAAACTAATTTTCAAAAGTAAATTGTTCAGTGTTCATATATCTATGGAATGGGTTTTCGTTTTTCCCTATTGATTGCTAGTTTTATTCTGTTATAACTAGTGAAGTGCAAGAAATTATTATTTCATGTTTTCTTCTCTTTGGTATTTGTTAAGGCTTACTTCATGGCCTAAAATGTGACCTATTATAAAGAAGATTCCATGAGCAGCTAAGAAGAATGTATTCTGCAGTTGTTGGGTAGAATGTTCTGTGGACACCTGTTAGTCCATTTGATGTATGGCATAGTTTAGCTGTCATTTTGTAAATTTTTTTTTGTCTGGATGACCTGTCGGTAAAGTGGAATATTGAAGTCACCATTGTTACTATATTTGGGATTTGTGTGTCCCTTTATGTCAAGTAGTGTTTGTTTTATGAAACTGGCTATAGCAGTGTTAAGTGCATGTGTATTTACAATTTTATATCTTCTTATTGTTCCTTCTACCAATATATAGTAGAAGTCTTCTTTGCATATAATTTTGTCTTGAAGTCTGCTTTGTCAGATATAATTATTCCTACTTCCTTTTGAATTTCATTTGCATGCAATATTGTTTTCCATCCTTTCAGTCTGTGTATGTCTTTGCTAGTGAAGTTTCTTGCAAACAGCAGAAAGTTTGGTCTAGTTTTTGGCTTTGTTTTGTTTTATTTGGGGGGGGGTGTTTTTTTGTTTTTTCCCATTGGACCCAAGTCCCATAGCACCTCCTACAGGTCAGGGAAGTGCACCACACTGGGGAGACTGTTTCCGTCCCTGCAGTCACAAGGCCTGAGCTGCGGTCACAGCCCTTGGACTCACGGCTGGCTGACAGGGACAGACTTTGTGGTAGCCATGGGCGCCTCCAGAGAAGCCTTGCCTGGCCGCAGCCTTAGGGTGGGCAAGCCTCCGCAGGTCCCCAGGAGGGGCGGGCCAGTGCCACTGACATTTTTTGTTTGCTTCTAACTACACAGTGGTCATCCGTAGGCCAAGGCTTCTCCACATGCTGAAAGCCAGAAAAACAGTGTGCAGGGAGCAAAAAGGCACTGCCCACATCCTCTTGGTACTTGGGGTTAGAGGAACAGCGGCCTCAACCCACTGGGGTCTTGTTTTTTAGTCCATCTGCCACTTTATGTTTTGTAATGGGAGAATTAAAACCATTTACATTCAGAGTTATTATCGAACAGTCTGTACTTCTGTCATTTTGTTGTTTTTCTAACATTTGATTCTGTTCCTATTATCTTACCTACTTTTATGCTTCTGTGTGTAGGAGTCCTGTAAGTATCTTTTGCAGTGCTGGCTTAATGGTCTGAATTTCGTTATGCTTATTTTGAAAGCTCTTTATTTTTCCTTCAATTTTGTAGGCTGGTTTTGCTGCATACAGTAATTGAGGTTGGCAGTTATTTCCTTTCACTGCTTGAATACATTATTCCATACCCTCCTGGCATTTAGGGAATCTGCAATGAAGTCTGCAGTTACTCTGATATGTTTACCTCCATAATTGACGGTGTTTTTCTTGGACCCTTCAGAATGCTTTTCTTGTTCTTCACTCTTAACGTTTTAATTATAATGCGACGTGGAGTTCTGTGGTCAAGCCTCTTTAGGATTCTAAATACCTCCTGTATCTGGATATCAATCTTGTCTAAGATTTGGGAAGTTTTCTCTTATTTCATCAAGTACATTTTCTGTGCTGTTAGTATTTATCTTAGTGCCCTCTTCTGCAGTAAAAATGTGTGGTTTGATTTAGTTTGGTTTTGTGACGGGGTCGCACTGTGTAGTTCAGGCTGACCTTGAACTCACCTTGTAGCTCAGGGTGGCCTTGAACTCATGGTGATCCCCCTACCTCAACCTCCCACACGCTGGGATTACAAGCACGCGCCACTGTACCTGCTGTAATTTGGTCTTTTAATCATGTTCCTGAGTTCTTAGATGTTTTGTTTCTTACTTCGTGTGTGTGATTTTTTCCTTTAATATAATCTGCATGTAATAATCCCTCAACCTTATCTTAGATCCCTGAAATCTGTCTTCTGTGTGGTCCTGCCTGTTGGGAAGACTTCCCATTGAGTCTGTGACACTTGACTCACTGTGCTTTTCACTTCCAGAACTCGTTTGTCCTCCAGAATCTCTCTGTTGAATTGCTCCTGCTGTGCAGTCAGTCAGTGAATGGTATGTTATCAAGGCTGTGTTCGCTCCCTCTGGTGACTCTCAGTGTTCATGCCCTTTTGTGGATCCCAGGCCACTTCTGTCCCAACTAGTGTTGCGTCCTGTGGGCTTGGGAAATACCTCACTTGACCCAGAGAATGTGTGTGTGCACAGGTTCACATGGAAGCAGAGGTGTGTCCCCGATCACACCGGCAGATGGGGAAGGCACACAGTCCACTGAGTTCGGTGCTGAAGGAGACGGTGCAGGGAGTCACGGAGCTCGGCTCCTCAGAGGATCTTCAGCCAGCCCTCCTCTTTCCAGAGCTGTCTCTTCCCCACTCACTGAAATAGGGTGAGGCTTTTCTGTTGTTCCTCATTCCTGAGAGTAGCTCAGTCTCAAAACAGTGAATCCCTTCTCAAAATGGCTCCTGTCTGTCCCACTGCTAAGCATGTAGGTGCTGCAGTAGTTGCTTTTCCTTAGTTAGCCTGCCAGTAATCGCTTCCAAAGTAAACACCGCTGTGTTTGCAGTCTGCAATAACTGTAGCTGCCGGGCATCTCCAGCGTGCGTGGTGTTTGCCCCCGCGCATGCGAGCGGGGTCAGTGTCTCAGACCCCTGTGTGCTTTTGCCGCACTTCGTTTCTCCATGACTTCGCTGTCTTCAGAGTTCCTTTTCGTTTCCTGGAACTCTTCTCTTTTTTCTTGCTGAGTAGTTGTTTTCCAGGTGTCTCAATTTCCTGTCCCCGAGAGGAAAATGACTTTATTCTTATGAAACAAAATTTCAGTAATGTTTTCTGTAGGTTTTGACAGTGTTATTATAAAACATATGGAAGAGCAAAAGAACTAGAGTAGCCAAACTTAAAACTCAAAAAAATCAATAAGTAAATAAATGAGTCATTCTTGTTAGATCTTAAGTTTTACATAGTTACAGTCGTCAGCAGTATGTGATGTTGGCGTAAGGATGGACATGTGTGTATCAAAGGAACAGAACCCTAACCCTAAAGAGTCGAGAAATCCACTTACAAATGTACACAGCTAATTTTTAACAAAGACACAGAAGTACGTCACTAGAGGAAGATTGACTTTAGAAAATGATACTCAAGCAATGAAAAATCCACAGGCAATAAGAAATGAAATACAACCCAAGTCGCAAACCTGATACAAAAACTAAGTCAGAATGAATCATGTAGTTAATTATATTATGTAATTATGCAATCATGTAGTTAATTTAAAAACATTGGCTATTTTTTCTTTTTGGGAAAATAAAAAGCAGTGAAAATCTTTGGAACCCTCTTCCCCGAGTTCCTGTTATCAAAAGAATGATTCCTAAAAGGAAAAAATTAAGAAATCAGCCCTCAATAACCTGTGCTTTGTGAAAGACTTATGTAGATGAAAAGAATAGTCTACATCTGTGGCAAAATATTTGCAAACTACCTATCTAATAAAGGACTAGCACCTAGAATATAAAATCTCAGAATTCAGTAGTAAAAAGTAAATAAATAGTTGAACTGGAAAATGAGCAAAAGGCCGTGGGAGACATTTCCTCAAAGAGGATATACAAATGGCACATAAGCACTTGAGAAGATACTTATCACTAGCCATTAAGGAGATGGAAATGAAAACCTTGGCAAGACACTGCTCCACACATGTCAGAATAGCTAAATTTAAAAATGTTAACAGCACCAAATGCTGGTGAAGATG
Source organism: Dolichotis patagonum (assembly GCA_004027295.1). Taxonomy (NCBI): domain Eukaryota; kingdom Metazoa; phylum Chordata; class Mammalia; order Rodentia; family Caviidae; genus Dolichotis; species Dolichotis patagonum. Next base: position 24,799 of record PVJX010008306.1, on the reverse strand, counting down.
TGGAGAAGATCATATATTGCTGGTAGGAGTATAAAATGATACAGCCACTCTGGAAAACAGTTTTGCATTGTCTTTAAACACTGCACAACTATGAATGTCTTTATGAGGTGTGATAAAAAATTGGATGAAGAGAAATCAGATGAGTGCCCTGCCAGGTGCCATTCAGGGTATGTGAAAGCATAACGCTGTCAGCGCTGATAACACGCTGTGTTCCTGTCTCAAAGTTTGCTTACTTGTAACTTCATGGTAACATTCAGGTTGTGAAAAGCGGCACAAACACTGCAGTACTTTTTCTTAAACTTGGATATCTTATGTAGTTATTTTTTGTTGTTTTTTAGAGCAGTGCTACTCAACTATTAGTGTACATAACAGCCCACCTAAAAATCCTGTTAGGATGCAGATTCTAATTCAGTGGTCATGGTGTGGCCTGGGACCCTGTATTTGAAACCGACCCACTGCTGCCGTTGATCTGTGATCTCTCTCTGAAGAGCTGTATTGGGCTGTGTTACTTAACAGAAAACTGCCTGGTACTGTCTTCCCAGGCCCCTCTGATGTGTTACTGCTCAAACCTTACGAACTTCCTTCCTTCCTTCTCTCTTGATTCTTGGTTTCCCGTATATGATGATATAATCAAGTTTTGGCTGCTTTTTAAACCCTGTCATTCCAGTCCTCCTGATGTCTTCCATCTCAGCTTCATACATAGTTCGATTTCCTCCGCCATCTGAGAAGTCACCCTGGACCTCCTCAAATTGTCCTCTGTTGTAATCGGCCCCTAACTGGACTTCTACTCTCCATTTTTCATTCGTTGACTTTGTTACCTATAAGGTCTTCCTAAAAATGAAAATTAAATGTCACTGTCCAGTTTTATTAAAACCACACAGTGGTTCCCCACAGTTTCAGCGTCAGGTTCCTTAGGTTAGCTAACAAAGCTCTTTGCCAACCCTACACTGAGAGTTGTATCAGCTGTATAGTGTTTTTTCCCCTTCTTGCAAAAAGTGTTCTCAGTTGAGTTGCCTGCCTTCCTGTGTGATCCTGAAAGGATTTAGTTGGTCCGATACCTCTTTGGGGTGCCTTCCATGACATCCTCTCTGTGCGGCGTCTAGCACAAGCCTCTGCACATGGACACACACACATAATCTGAGCTGCTAAGTTCTCTGCTCATTCCTGTGTCATCTGAGGGTTGAACTCCTCTTTTTCGTGTCAGCCTACCTACTATAAGGACAGAGTTCTGTAAAAGCACAAGCTATCTTTTTGCCTCCATATCCCCAGTACTTAACACAGTAGCATATCCCCAGTACTTAACACAGTAGCTCGCCCACATAGTAACTAACAGAAGTGTGAATGGTTAAGTATTTGCCTCAACCTCGCTTCTCTTCCAGTTTTTCATTAGGTTATGCGTTGTTACATATAGGTGGAAATCTGTCCTGAACTGAAGTTTACCATTAGTATTCTAAATAAGATTCTGGAGAATCCAGGTGAACGTATTTACTCTTCCATTCAGTAGATGGTTCTTGCAGTAGCTGCCTACCATCTTTATAGTTTGAAAGAGCCTTTCTTAGACCTGGAGATAGCTCTCTGATGATTATCAGCAAAGGTTACAGAAAACCAGATAAAGCAGCCCTTCCCACAAGCCTTAAGATTACTTTTTTGAAGTCTCAAAATACCTCAGAACTGATAGATTTACTGCTATAAATTTTTTCCTGTTTCGTTTTTTCTCTCTAAATTGAAAACTTACTTTTCTCAGAGTTGTGTGTTACTAAAACTTACAGTCATATGTTCCTTCTAAGACGATCTTAATATATAGGTGATTGAGGTGTAAATAATTAAGCTTGACATTTTTGAGTCATTTGTACCTGCAGTTGTAACTTTAGCCATTTCATGTGCCTTTTGCCTTCTATTCATTAATTTAACCTAAAAGTAAACTTGGATATTCATGGGAAAACAAAAATAGAGAACACCAAAAAAGTTGTTTTTGAGGCAAAAATCACAGGACTTGAGAAGGAAAGCTTTTTTTAAGGCCACTGTTATCTTTGCTCACCATCACGGCCCAGATCTAGTAATTAAAAATATAGCAAGTATTGGAAAGAGGTGGAGAAAAACCTTTGCACTCTCTTGGAAATATAAATTAGTACAGCCACTATGGAAAATGTTACGGCAGTCCCATAAAAAATTCAAACAGACCTACCATATGATCTAGCAGACCCATGGCCTGGTGTATATCCAAGGACGGTAAAGTCAGTATGTCAAAGAGACGTCTGCTCCTCCATGGTTACTGCCTCACTATTCTTACCACCATCTTAGTTCCTCATTCCTTTGTTTCTGAGCTGGGCTATCCCGGACTCTGGGTGAGCTTAAGTGTTTTTCTCCCATCAGTTTTCCTAGTAAATGAGAAGCAGCTTGCTTATCCTGCAGGTCTTCGCTCGCAGAGCTTTGTCCTTCCTATCCATAGCAGACAGGATGTGGGAGCAACCAAAGTACCCACCAACTGATAAACGGGTAAAGAAAATGTGGGACATACATACAATGGAATACTATTCCATCATTAAACATAAATTGAAAATGCGTCATTTGCAACAACATTGACAAAATTGGAGGGCATCGTAGTAACTGAAATAAGTTAGACACACAAAGACAGAACCCACATGGCCTCACTCACCTGTGAAATGCAGAAAAGGTAACCTCTTAAACGCTGAGAATTCAGACACTGGTGGTTGTCAGGGAGAATGAGAGGCGGGCTGGGAAGAAGATGGGGTTAGGTAGAAGAGTTTACGCAGTAGACTGAATGGGTAATGGTAGTGTACTACTGTATTTCAAACATTTTGAATGTTTTCACCATAAAAGAGCAAGTGTTTGAGGTGGTAGGTATGTTTAACCTGATTTAAACATTAATACAAGTAAGCGTGTATGGAACAACATATGGCATACCATAAATATATGTAATTTTTATGTTTTTGTGTACCAGCTAGAAAATTTTAAACTTGAGTCCATTTGAAATTCAAGTAAAAATTTTAGGGGCTGAGGATTTAGCTCAGTGGCGTAAGAGCCTGCCTGGCAGGCCCAAGGTTCAATCCCCAGTACCAAAAAAAAAGAAAAGAGAAGAAAAATACACAAAAATATCGTAAACTATTGAAAAGCCAGAGGCAATGGCAGGCTTAGCTGCTAACATAGCAAAGATAAAGCCAAGGTAATAACTGAAAATACAGCCATTTAACCCTAAAATAGATGGCATTAACCTGCCCAACCACATAGCCTGACAGAATAAATGGTCTTTGGGGCAGAGGGTACACCTGACTTTTAAGACAGCATGGACTAGAAAGATGAATATCAAGGCTTCTTCATTATACTTGTGTTCTGTCCTAGTGCTTAGAAGTCTACAGAGATTTGCTCTGCATTGAGAAGTCATCCAGTATTTTGAGCTTTTTGTGAAGGAACAGATACTTCTGTGGGAGCTCGGGCAAGCTCTCACTATATAGTACAGTCGTCCTTGAACTTGTTCGTACAACCCAAGCTGGCCCGAAAGTCTTGGTGATCCTCCTGCCTCAGCCTCCCAAATGCTGGGATCGTGAGCATGTGCTGCCTAACGCCTGGCTGGAACGGATACTTTACTCAAGCCTGTTTTGAGCTCTTAACCCTGTTCTTATTATCAAAGTCACGCCACAGGACTTCATCCTAGGATTCCAGGCTGGTCTTATTAGGCCTGCACTGTTCCTTAAGAGGGGATAGTTTAGTTTATTTATTGCTGTCCTCCACATATTGGAAGACTTTTCTGTCTAGTCTCAGCTTCTCCACTTCCAGTGTGATCACCCCTCTCAGAAATATCAGATGATCCACGCTGTAACTCTTAAAAGTTGTATCTGTTTTCCATACTGCACTAGGGCAGCTGGTATACACAGATCATAAAGTTATCTGACACATGTACATATAGAAGCATGCAATTTTATACATTACCCCTCAATCTGATTGTCTTCCTTTTTATTTTACCTCAGTTCATGGAATACACTTCATCTCAGTCACTAAAATCAAAAGCGCAGGTGTAAACACTTACTGTTTTTAACCTGTCATTTACCAAATTGTGTTAATCTCATCAAAGTAGATATTAAATTTAGTATTTGTTCTCCATTCTTATCACCGTCTTGGTTCTTTTGTTTCGTAGCTAGATTATTCTAGACTCCTCACTGGTGTCTGTGTGAACTTCATTATCTCAGTTTTTGTCCTGTCAGTGTTCCTGGAAAATGGAAGGGAGTGCGCCTGTCCTGTAGGTCTTCACTCACAGAGCCTTCTCGCTCAGAAGTTGTCGTGCGTCTTCACCGTGTAAGCAGCTGGAGTCTTTCACACTGTGCTCCAATTTTAGACTTACACCTATCCCATAGTTCTCATCTCCATCAGGGTTAAAATACTGATATTCACCTGAGTATCCCCACTTCCGGAACAAATCAAATGTTCAGTAAACGTGTGTTCACAGAAAAAAATTAGATTAGTAAGGAATTGAATGTGTCTTTGTGTTGTGTCTGATAGAAAGTAGGTACAGGAGATTTTCAAATCTCATAATCTCCAAACCTCAAACCTCTCTAATCTAATACTTGCAGATTCTTCCACCCCCATTTCCCTCTACTAAGGAAAAAAAAATTTTTTTTGAAGAAGTAGAGGTTGGTGTGGACGGATCCCAGGGTCTTGCACATGCTAATCGTGTGCTTTGTCACTGAGTTATGCATCCCCAACCCTCTGCTGAGATTTATCAAATGTTGTTTAAACCTGTCCTGCTAAATAAGCAATCGCTGGCAATGGTAAGTTTTGTAATGGGTAAGAAGGAGACAACATAAATTAGCGCATGTCATATATGCCTAAAGATAATCCTAGAAATGCAAAGTAATTTCTAGCTAGGTTTTTAAGAATGTGGAAAATACGTTCTATGTTCAAAATAAACTTCAATACAAAATAAACAAAAATTCCTTTCTTCTCTGTTAAAGATAAATATGCTGAGAAGAACATTCAATTCCAGTCCTACTTCTGCTTATAGTTGTGTGTGTAGTCTGAGGCACATCACTTCTTTTTTTTGTTTGCAGCTCCATCGCACCTATTAAATGAGGGTTATTGTAGATCAGTAGGTTTGGCAGAGCCTTTCAATAAAACACAAAGGAATGTGTAAGAAGGGAATGAAAATGGAACTCTACTTTGATGTTGGAGATGCTGTGCAGAATGAGGAAGAAAGAGAAAGAACTTCTTCCTGGGTTTCCCTCCTCATTTCCAAAGGTATCCCCAGCAGAACTGCCTTGAAATATTATTTTCTTTTATTTATTTTTTTAATTTTATTTAAAGAGAAAAAAAAAGCAATACAGAAAAAAGGGTAGAAACAATACAAAACCTCAAACCATATATCACTAGTTGACAAACCACATACTCCCCGAAATAGCTGTTCATGTTACAAAATTAAGGCAAACAAAGTGAACACACAGTGAAGCTGCAAACAGAAATAAAAGGTTGGAATAAAGCCAATTGAGACAGTATAGTGAAACTGGCGCAGAACATCACAGCAGGTCACCAGGACAACAGTAACAGGCAACATTGTATACCTCGTTGTCTTCACAATAGTTGTTCTTCTACTAGGTAGAGCAAAATCAAAGAAATACACAACATTATAGAACACATCAACACAGTATTGAATAGAACAACACCATTAATCAGGACAAAGCAAAACGGCGATAAAAATATCTGCCTTCAGAGATAGTAGAAGGAAACTCCCCCGACTTGCTGTACCAAATATGGTCACCTCCTAAGAGATACCCAGATCCCTGGATCCCAATTGTTACGGGAGGGGGCCACCCGGTAGGCAGCAGGCTGGTTACTGGTTGGCTCAGCGCCCTAGTTCCAGCATGGCGCGGATCTCAGGAGATGCTCTTGCTTCTGCTTTCCCTGCCCTGGGGTGGCCGCGGCTCCCCACACCACAGTCACTCTCCAGGGCGGCAGGCTGCTTACTGGTTGGCTCGGCGCCCTAAGTTCCAGCATGGTGCAGATCTCAGGAGACGCTCTTGCTTCTGGTTTCCCCGCCCTGGGGTGGCC
>PVJX010008306.1:0-18642 GCA_004027295.1 Dolichotis patagonum | reverse complement strand
AAGCTATATGAAATGGAAGCAGTACATTTTGAAGTAACAGCATAAGAAGTTTTGTGAACGTTTTTTTTTTTTCCTTTTTTCTTTTTTGGTACCAGGGATCGAACTCACTACCTCATGCTTGCCAGGAAAGTATTTATGCTGCTGAGCTATATCCCTCATCCCTTGTGAGGGGTTTTTAAAAATCCCTAGTACAATAGTAAATTCTGGTCTAGAATTCTTTTGTATTTGCTTTTTTTTTTTTTATTTTCCTCTTAATTTGGGTTTTTCATACAAGAAACACCATGAGAAGAAAAGAAAGGAAAAGCCATGCAGTATTTAAGCCTGTATGTCTGATTTACTTCACTTACAGATGGTCTCATGGAGCGTGGAGCTTTCCTACAGATGACTCCTCTGTCTTTCTTTACGAGATGGCAGAGTAGCTTTCTTTACGAGATGGTGGTGGCTTATGCCTGTAATCCCGACACTTGGGAGGTTGAGGCAGGAGGATCACTACAAATTCAAGGCTGCCAGCCTAGGCTATGTAGTGAGTTCAAGCCCAGAATGAACTACATAGTGAGACCCTGCCTCAAACAACAACAACAACAAGGCAAAGTAGTACTACTTAGTAGGTAAATACCTTACTTTTTAAAATTTATTCATTGATGGACATACAGGCTGCTTACAAGATTTAGCTGTTGTAGTCAGGGTTTGCAAGGAAATATATTTAATACAGGACACATAATTTGTAGGACTATTTTATAATATTCACTCAAAAATTCAAATGCGGAAAAGTGCAGATCTGTCCACGTACTAGAGCCCCACAGAATCCAGCTGAGGCTCCACGGAAGTGTCTTGCACAAGTCCAGCCGGAGACCGAGAGGCCATGGCAGTGTCTTGCACAAGTCCAGCTGGAGGCCTAGCGTCCACCACGGTGTCTCACCCAAGTCTGCATCAAGGATCTGCACTGCAGAGTCCCAGAAGTCCGTGGTAGAAGCTAGAAAGTCTGTGCCACCAGCCTGAGGGATCTGCACTGGAGCCAGAAGGTGATGCTCCCCCAGGGAACTATGGCGTCCTCAGCAGCACCGAGACCCCTCCCAGCTCCTGTGACAGTGACAACAGCTGAGTCCTGTCCGGAGAACCAGCACCGTGAGCTGCTGTTGAGAGTCAGCAGCGCTCCATTGTCCCCGCAGTTCTTCCTTACCCCGTCAGCAGCAGTCCTGGCAGGCGGCCTCCCCCAAGAACTATGCTGACCGCCAAGTAACTCGCCACAGCTGTTAGGGATTGTGCTGCTATAAACGTGGTGGCATGTGTCACTGTAGTGTGACGTCTTTCTCTTTCAAGAAGATAACGAAGTGGGTGGAGTAGTTACATTAAATAGAATTTCTAGTTTTAGTTTTCTGAGGAATCATCATGCTGATTTCCACAGTGGTTGTACTAGTTTACATTCCCACCCACAATGTAGGAGGGTTCCTTTCCCCCACAGCCTCACCAGATTTCATTGTTACTTGATTTCCTGATGGTGGCCATGTTTCCTGGGGTAAGATGGAATCTCAGTGTTGTTTTAATTTACATCTCTTTTCACAAGACTTTCTCAGCTTTGCATATTCCCCATGTCTTATTGTTTAGGACTGAGACTCTACACGTGTGTTGTTAATGCACTTTTTAAATGTTTCGTTTAGTCAAGATAACGTGAATTGACTAATGATCTTTGATCCCTGTTTCCTTAACTCTGCAGTGTCTGAAGGACATTCGATATTTAGCACTTGGGCCCAGTCATTGCACTCAAACACCCATGGTGGGAGCTGACACACCCCGTGCTTGCCGCTTGTCAGACACTATCTTCAGTGCTTTACATGAATCAAAAAATGCCGTGCATAGTACCATTGGCACCTCCATCTTACCAGCGAGGTGAAGCTGCGTGTCCCAAGCAACACTGCCAGCAGGAGGTTGTGAATTTGGGGTGCATTTCACTATTTATACACATTAATTCATGTTCTTTAAATAAACAAGATATGTAATTAGTGACTAACCAATAATAAACAGTTAGTATTGGTTATTGTTAGCTTAGGCACATGGTAGATTTCAGCATCAAGAAGAAAAGTAAACAGTCATCCAGTTACATTGTGCCTCCCAGTTTAAAGAAAACACTAAAAAGCCACTTACTTTATGCCTTATCCTGCTTTCTACCATCTGTCCGAGCAAACTTGACTTACAGTGGAATTTGATTCACGGACATTGTTCCATGATGCTGGGAAAGGGGGCCACAGTTGTGCTTGTCACCTGATGCACAATTTGCAAACAAATTTTTTTTTGCCAATGCTTCAGTTTGGGAACCAGATTTTTCACAAAGTGTTCATGAATGAACAGGTGCTATAATTTTTCTCTTGCCACCAGATGGCAGCAAGTTACATGAGGAAATTCGCTTTACTTGAAGACTATTTTCAGTAGGTTGCCTTAAAAACTATTAAGCTATAATAAAAGTGTTCGACTTCGCCCTTGCCTCTCTCCTCTCTGAGTTCTAAACCCCCTGTTGGCACCTTGTGTGTGGTATACAGTAAGACCGGCCTCAGGTCACCCTGCACGCACTCTCTCAATACAGAAAGCTTCTTTTTCTATCTTCAACTGAAATTTGAGTCCTTGTGCCTGGATTCCCCCGCCTAGTTCATTGCAGTTCAGTGATAGGAGCAGTGTTCTCTCTGTGGCTTCCATCGCACCTAGCAAAGCTGTGCGTGTAGGTGACCTGAGACGCATCAAGGTGTGTATGGGCTGAATACGTATTTGAATTACAGCACATTTATAGTTTTTGGCATTTATATTCATTTTAATTGGTGGAAAATTTGCTTTCAGTTTAGGTATTATCAGTGTCATTCAGAGAACTGCTGCCATGGATTGAAAGATTAGCGTCTGAGGTGGAAGGCAAGCGAATTACTGGTTGATGCAGAAAATGAAGCTGAAGGACTGAACAAGGCAATTAATCAAAGTGCAGTGAAGGGGCTGGTGTACAGTGACAGGGGACAGGCTTCTGCCACAGGAACAGAGCACTGTGGGAGTCAAGAGGGTCACTAAATTCATCATCATGAATCTGCCTACTTGTTTATTTCACAGTGCTGCAATCATTTGATACTAGTTTCTCTGCAGATTTTCCCTTTACTAAAATATGTTGGTTTTGCCTATTGCTTGCCACTTAGTAAAATCTGAAAAGAACTCGCTCCAAGAAAGATGCATACATAAGCAAAACAAAAGCAGCATCATTTCATGTAAATGCAGTGTACCCTTTCAACATTTCCTTGTGAAAGATAATTGAGTTTAATAAGTCTTTTAAGCACCTGCTTTATTTTAGTGTTTTGCTAGAAATTCAAAAATTTGGTATACTTAGTATCTAAACATATTTTTACAAAAACAGTTTAGCCATTCAAATTAAACTAATTCTGTGGAGAACATTAGTATCATCCTGACATATAAGCACCTGCCTGGCAAGCACAAAGTCCTGAGTTCGATTCCTGGTACCAAAAAATGAAAAATTATTTTTTAACATCTTACATGTCCACAAAGAATTCAGTGGTCGCAGGGTGGAACAGAAACATCTATACTTTGCAGAATATCTATAAGAACCAACATTGAACGATCACCTTTTTAAAAAAACTCAGCCAAATTTGTTACTATGTAGATATATTTCTCTTCATCAAAATGTTTTTTTTTTTATTTTTTTATTTTTTATTTTTTTTTCTCAGAGATCAGGTGCCTGTAACATCAAAATGTTTTGAAACATAAGTTGTTAAATTTTACCTATGACACCACAAAGGTATTATCTTAGAAGGATTATTTGATCTTTTAATAAGCCTTCATAATATTTGGTTAATGTTCTTTATATTTGAAGACTCAGCAGTTTCAGTTCATAGCCACATAGTTTAAAAACAGATAATACTGGGCTGGGAATTTAGCTCAGCGGCATAAGCGCTGCAGTCGTGAGTTTGATCCCTGGTACTGAAAACAACAACAAAACAGAGAATGCTTATGCCTATAGTTGTTATGTTGAGTTTCATACCCTTGGGCTCATTAAAATTAGTCATTAATCACTAACAAAACATTAAATGTTAGCTTTTTCATGAGGCATATAACCCATTTGTAATATGTTTGGAAGGACAGAAAATATTTTAGTATCTTAAATGTGTAGAGAGTTGTATGACAGTGTAAGGATAGCATTATCCAAAGACTACGTTGAAATGACAAAAATGACAAATTACAAAAAAAAATCATTGTTATATTTCAGCCAAAGGATATTAATTGCATGTCTTTCAAATATAAAATACATTCTAAATTCATGTGGTACAGCTATGCTTTGAAAGTATTTAATAAAATATTAAGTACTATTTAGGTAATAAAATTAGTGACTTTGAAAATTTTATAGATAGCTTTCTGAAGCCAGTTTTTAAAATGATTTGTCATCATCTTGGCAGAAAGGCTATTTATTTATGTAAGTTGGCACATGTGGCAATGACTTTTGTAATATAAAACTACTTGTGTACTTGAAGTTCTGATTCATTTATGAGACCTTGTGTTTTGTCTATTGCTGTAGTGACGTGTGTACTTGTGAATACCCCTGTAAGTAACTGTAGCCTGTGAATTTACTGTTGACTTCAGTATTTAGTTCGCCTGGTTTCTAAGGTCATCACTGTAATAACCACATTATTGAAAATAAAGTTGTTTTTCATTATTTATGGGGATAACTTTAATTTTGAAGAATGTAAATCATCCGTAGTTGACTAGAAGCCAGTCTCTCCTTCACTTTAACTCTAGCACACACATGAAAAGCGTGCTCATGTCCTCAGTGCCTTGTGAATCTGCAGTGATTAATTCTTCTCATTATTTTGTGCGGATTCTCATGACCCTCTGTGATGGTTCGATCCGCCACTTAGGGTTCATGCATATTCATAGCCCTGCTCCTGTGCAGTCGTGCACTCGTCCAAGTCTCCTTGGCTGACTGGTGTGTGCTTGGAGCAGTAATTGAGCTGCAGTCGACTGATTACTCCGGGGACCTGTAGGGCCTTTAAAGGTGAAACGCATCAGTCCTGTTAATTAGGAAACAAAAGCTGCAATGGCAAGTTGAGCAGTCAGATGTTTGCAGTGTAGAAAAGATGCAAGATCACATTTGTTCTCCTCCAAAACCTGTTTACTTCTAAAATCTGAGTTAGGCTTATATCCTTGATATAGGGCAATAACTTCCTTTTATGAATTTTCAGAATGCTAATTGAAGAGATTAGTTCTATTACCTGCTCTCAGATCTGATATTTTGGAACATGCCAGAGCTTATTTATACCTTCCGTAGCATTGGTAATATTTAGTATTTTATATAAAAATAGATGTGCATAAATTTTTCATTTAAGGCCTTTTGTGGGGTGATTTTTGTTTTGTTTTTAAGACAGTAGGGATTGAACCCATCACCTCATGCATGCTAGACAAGCACACTGCCACTGAGGGACACCCCAGCCCTTCAGGGGCCTAGTTTGGTCTGTGGTTTTCTAATACTTAATTGCTTTCTCTCTCTTTAACATAAGCTTTCTGATTCTTTCCTTCTTCAGTTGTATATTAAGTAATATATACCAGAAAAGATTCTGTCTGGGACAGTGTCCTCCAAGAGTAAATTAGTTTTTAGCAGAGGAGTTAACATTAATTTAGAATTGACTTTTATTTACTGTTCGGATTCATGATTTCTAAAGTTTAAAATGTATTGATAATAATTACTTAATGCAGTTAAGAATCATCTAAGTGACCCTCAGCCTGGTGGCACAGACTTCTACCACAGACCTTCAGCAGAGGAGTTCATGCAGTTTACCTATTTAACATGTAGCACTCTGGGATACACTTTTCTTTTTATGGTATCATTCCCCATCATGATTGTTTTCTTTGAAATACAAACCACACACCATGAAAACTCACCACAGTCTATCAATCATAGACCATTTTCACCGCCCCCCCCAAAAAAAACCCATACTCAATTACCCATTACTCCCCATTCCCCTCTCCTCCTGGGCCCTGGCAAGCAGCAATCTGTTTCGATCTCCGAGGGTTTGCATATATTTCATGAAAATGCAGTTGTACTCTCTATAACCTTGCCTTCTACTGTGCGTGTTTTCAGGGTTCATCTGCGCTGTAGCATGAATCAGCATTTCTTCTTTAGCGCTGAGTAATACTCTGTTAGTAGCCCACGTGTTTGCTTTTCGCTGTGGTCATTCGTGTTGCCTTTACATTTTGACTGCTGTGAATGGTGCTGCTAACAGTGCTCAGAAAGAGGCACAGACACTCGCCTAGCGCTTCATCCTAAGGCAGAGCCTTCAGTCTTCAGCTTTGAATACAAGGTTAGGTAGGTTTTTTAAGGTCCTGTTTATCAGGTTGGGGAAGTTCTCTTTTATTTTTATTTGTTTTATTTGTTTTTATCATGAGAGATTGTTGGCGTATGTATTGAGGTGGTCATCTGTTTTTTTATCCTTTATTGTGTTCATAAAGTATTATATCAGGTAATCTTCATATTCTCTAGAGCTGTTTTTTGATTTTTGTTTTATTTTTTGGAGACAAATTTCACTGTAGGTGGAGGTTGGCCTCGAACTCTGGGACCTCCTGCTTCAGCCCTCGGAAAGTTGGGATTGGAGGTGCACACCACTGCGCTGGACATTTTGGAAAGTTTCTGTAATGTTTCCGTACTGTTTCAATGTTGGATAATGTGAACTCAGTTCCTCTACTTTATATTTCAGGCATTTATTAATACAGCGAAAGAAATTTATGAAAAAATTCAAGAAGGAGTCTTTGACATTAATAACGAGGTATATACATATAAATGTTGGTTAACATTAATTTAGAATTGACTTTTATTTACTGTTTGGATTCAAGATTTTATATTTTCTAAAGCCCTAAGATGTATTAGTAGTAATATTTAGCATGGTTATTAATCATCTACTGGAAACCTATTATATGTTGTACAACAGTTAAATGCTTATGTTATAGTAGAGCATCACTTTGTCAATGAAAACAGATTAAAGGGGGCTGGGGATTTAGCTCAGCAGCATAAGCACCTGCCCGTCATGAGTTTGATCCCCAGTACAAAAAAAAAACAGAAAGAAAAGAAAAGAAAAAGAAAATGGATTAAAATTAGTGGCCCTGTCCATTTATTGCATGTAATGCAAAATAATTTAAATCTCCCAAAGAGCAAAGAAAATGCACTTATATCCACATGGTCTTAGGGCATTATCTGCTTTCAGGAATAGTATTGTAGTGCATGAATGCATGTACTTTGTCACTAATGCAAGATACTCTTTTCTGGTATGAAAGAACAGTCTTAATTTGGAAATTATTTCCAGTATAGCAAAATAATCTTTCAAAAGATTAAATTAATGTATACAGTTGGTGATTGTCTATCCATGAGTTTCTGTAATTTTGACAGTTTTTGGTCAGTGTGATTCGGATAAATTGTAAAACTTTGAGGTATACAACCTGTAATGTTCACTAACTTAGCATTTTGACCTAAGCCCCACTCTACATTTATTCTTATTTCAAAATGTGTCTTTGAATACGGAACGTTACTCATTACATACTCGTGCCAGTCCATGGTGAGGGTGCTGGCTCCTCCCCCAGCTGCAGTTAGGACAGCGCTGCTGCCCTGAGAAGTGGCACCTAGGTGTCTCTCAGCCTCTGCACTCTAGTACCTGTCTCTAGCCTGCGCTAAAACAAACAGTAGTTCGCCTAACATTTCCAAAAAGCAGTTTTGTCATTCCTTTTTACGTGCGGTAACAACATCTGTCTTCTAGACTTATTGGAAGTACTTCTGAGTTAATTTAAAAGCGATACCGTTCAGAGACCAAGCCCTATAAATTGAAGCGCATTGGACCTCTGTAAGAGGACACGTTTGTGGTTTCTGTCTGGTTTCATGCAGTAGCTGCCTGCCATACTGTGCCGTGTGCAGCTTTGATTGTAATGTGCTGTCAGGAGCCAACAGGCCGTGCTATTTATTTGGCCTAATGCCAAGTCTGACTCCTTGATTCCTCAAGAAGTTGCTAGCAGCCCAGAGGGGGCAAAACCAATGAGCCATAGGGCATGCTTTTTATTAAAGAGGAGTCAAAAGAGCGAGAAGAAACCGCATCAGCTGCTGTCAATACTGAGCCAGTGCCAGGAACCCCGAGGCTACTGCTGTTGTAGAACAACTGCCAAGCGCCATAAATCTGAGATTTACTGTGACGTAAAGTTTCCTTAAGAGCTTAATTTCTGAAGCTACTGTATTACTTGTCTCAAAGTGTTGTATTTTTAGGTAAAATCCACTTGAGGGAGTGAGGGTTAAGGCACAAGCGTGAGTTTGATGAATGAAAGAGCCACTCTGTGTGGGTTCTTGGCAAGCTGCCATGTCTTCAGGGATCATAGAAATTATTGATGACACAGAACACGCATGTGCCCTTAGCCTGTACAGCTGATTCAACATGGAACAGAAACGCTGTCTAGAGAAGAGACTTTACATGGGGTTGGAGCAGCAGCAGCTTTGGGCATTTTTACCCTTTAAAGACTCCTTGCCACAGTCACGTTAAATAATTTCTCCATTATGAAAACCCCCTGAAAAAGTAGCATTACCTGATTTTGTTTTCCTAGCAAGAATTATTTTCAGAAACAAAAAAATGTTTTTAAAAGAAGGTACATTTCCTAAGAGAGAGTTTTAATTGTTGCTCAGATTCACTTAAAATGTATCATTAAGAATTAAATGAGTTTTTAAAAAAGCAATTAAGTTCTGTTATCTAGTTGGGTCCACTTATGTTCGTCATTCTCTTCTGTTTCAGGCGAACGGCATTAAGATTGGCCCCCAGCATGCCGCTACTAACGCGGCCCACGCCGGCAATCAGGGAGGACAGCAGGCCGGGGGAGGCTGCTGCTGAGTGCCTGTAACTGTCTGGCTGCCCGAGCGGGCCTCTCCCCTGCTCCACCCCCTGCTCCTGCTCCACTGGGGCGCGAAGCTGTGTGCCATGGCTTCACGCCACAGAAGACTTTAATCCTTCCAATTCTTGTATACCTTTGAATAAATGGTTAATGTTCACTTAAAAAGACAGATTTTGGAGAGTGTATTCATATCTATTTGCATTTGATTTCTAGGTCAATTGATGTGATTATTTTTGTTAAATGTTGTCTTGTGCTCTTAACTACAAACTGAATTGTATTAAACACTACAAAGTCATCTTGAGTATTTTAAATCAGTTTGTGTAGTTAGGTTTCCCAATACCTGTGGTTACCTAATGTTTAATATTATAGAACTGTCCTCAAAAAGTTGTCAATTTTCAAGGCTATAAAGAAAAGTAGAAGGATGCTTTTAATTCTGTATTTATCATTTACTTTCTGTATATATAGTTTAATAACCTGCTTGGGTGTAATTTGCCAAGCTTGAATTCTTTAATGCATTTGCATAAATTCTCTACTGTTTAGAGCTTAAAGCTACAGAAGCATTGTTAGGAATTGCTTGGACACTGAATTTTAAACTTTTTGACATTGTTAAACAAGCATGTTCTTCTTTTCTTGTCACTAGTCCAAGAAAAATATGCTTAATGTATACTAATGGCTATTTATGTGTTAACCTGTTTTAATGCCAAAAGTTTGCTGTTTGTCCACAGTTTCCTTAAGAATTCTTTAGAAAAGGATTTGTTTGCCTTAATGAATACTGTTGAGTTACACAGTGTAACGAGTGGAAAGGGCAGAAGCGAGAACCCTCCATCTGAGCTGCTCCGTGAAGAATGGTACCCACGTTCAGATGGCACATTATGAGGACTTAATCTTTCCTTAAACACAATTATGTTTTCTTTTACTCACATGATTTCTAAGTGTATTTTTCATGCAGGACAGTTTCTCAACCTTGATGTACAGTGACTGTAAATTTTTTCTTTCAGTGGCAATGTATAATCTTAAAGATACGGTAAGCATCTTGTCTGTTTCAAAGGGGATATGACAATAAATCTACTGGATGGAAAATCCTGTTAAAAAGTAGAAAAGCTTTAGTAATCTACGCAGTGTGATGGTTTTATCCTTTCTTTCTTTTCTCCCTTGGTCTATAATGAAATTGTTATAGCAGTGCAAAATAAAATCCTATGTATAAAAATGTTCCCTTTTTTATATCCTTTTTTTAGTGTACTTAGTCCATTTGGAGCTTTTCTGTCTACTTACGTATTTTGAAATGATCAGAATGCTTAACGCTTAGCCTTTTTAAAAATCATTAAAACGTGAAACTTGCTGTTGGAGTTGTGGAGTACCTCAGCGGGGCGTTGGGCCCGGCCCGGCGGGCCCAGGGCATCTGTTGGTGAGGGAAGGCGCGCGAGGCTGACGGGCGTCACCACCGCTGTCCTTGGCTCAGGCTGCAGCTTCCTCAGGCCGCGGCCAACGTCTGGTGTCGCTCTGGGGAAACCCTTAAATGCTCTCTGGTTTTGTTTTATTCTCCTCCTGGAGGACAGAATGAAGGGGGCGAGAGGAAATTAGTTTTCCTGAGTAGCTTCGTTGTAAACTTTTTCCTTAAAGCGGTCACAGCAGGTTCACTGATCACTGTCTTCACCGGTGAGTGAGGAAAGGACGCGTTCTGCTCTTACCACAAAGGAAGTGATTCTCTGAAAACGTTTGCCCTGCTTTGAACTTTTCTAGAAGTCGAATGTGCTTTTTTACATACCAAAAGTTCTTTTCTAAATCAATCATAAGGAGAGAAATCAGTAATAAAAAACAACAGCAAACCAACACCTGTATTTTAAAACCCAAAGAAAAGGTGCAGTCTTCAAACACAACTGCTGCACAGCTGCCTGCTGTGGTGAGCTTCGGTCTGGGCCGTGGGGCGGGGTGGGCCGCGCCTCAGCGGGTCCCCTTGCTCCCCGAGGCCGTCCACCCTGAGGAACGTGCGTCGTGACCCGTTACGGTAACTGGTGAGCAGTGTTCTCTGGGAATCCCCGCAGACTCGTATCCTTGTCACAGTGTCACACTTCACTTGCAGTGGAATCTTCCATACTATAATCAACTTTAATCCGGACGTGTTTTAATAGCTAGCAGATTGATCATGAAAAAAGTAAATACAGCTTTTAATGTCTCGGTGTAACATTCCAAAATTGCAATCTTCATAAAGACATTGTTACCATTTACCTTCTAAGTTTTAGAGAAGTGGCCGTTCTGAAAGAGTAGCGTATAATTGGAGATACAATTTAATATATGGGAGTTACACTGGGTTATTCAGGTTGTTTTTAAGGTTATTCTAAAATAACCTGTTAACAGAAAATAGTCTGCTGATTGTTAAAGGGTAGGGAGGTAAGTGATACCAAAATGTCTAATCACCCAGAAAAGAAATTAGCTACGCCCGCTTTGGAACCAGTGAAGACTTACTGCTCAGGGGAAGAAAGCTGATCCTCAGTTTACCCCTGAGGTTGCAACTGTAATGCTTGACCCTGTGAGCTAACTAGTAATACAAAAAGAGAAACTTTAATAGTAACGACAGCTGCCTGTGTTCCTGTGTTTTGGATTAAAACAGCCCAGCCCTCTAGTACAGTGTCGGTATATACTAATGATACACAAACTTCCTTGGTTGGAATCATGATGGGAAATTTTAAAGTGTCAGTATATGTATTAGTGTTAGTTTACAAAATCCTGAGGCCCACTTTTAAATATTGAGAGACAAAACAAACTTTATAGAAAAATTGTTTAAGCAAGCAATTTACACAATGTATTTTTAAAAATAAAAACATGATATGACCCTAATAGATTTGCTAATTTGCTTTACCATCCTAACCTTTTTACTGTATTCCATAACAGGTTTATACCTTAGATGTATACAATAAAGTACATTTTTTAAAATCAGACACAAGCTGGGCATTGTGGCACATGCCTATAATCCCAGCATTTTGGAGGCTGAGGCAGAAGGATCACATTGAGTTCTAGACCAGCCTGGACTACATAGTGACACCGTATCTTAAATAATTCAACTATTAGAGAAATGCAAATTAAAATTGAGGTGTTATTTTTTATTCATGACATTGGGCAAAAAACACAAAAGTATAACACCAGCTCATCATTTGAATGTTGACAGAAATGCAAACTGGAACTGCTTTTCTGCAGGAGGGTTTGGTAATGTAATAAAGTTACAGGTATACTTTGTAATGCCCCTTCTAGGAATCTGCCCTGAAGACACCCCAACAATGGAGAAGCTCATATGTACAGTTATCCTTCGCTGCATCGGTTATAATGAAAAAATATTTGAATTACCAAAATATCTGCACAAAGGAGCGTGACTCACTAAACTAGATGACACAGAGGAGTCCTACCCAGCCCCGAGCACGGTGGTACATCTGAGCCGACCTGACTTCCGGGATGCGTTGTTCTGTGAGGAAGGGTGCGAGAATATTGTCCATAGAATACGGGCGCTCAAGAGGGTACATGTGTCTGCTCATCTGTGCCGAAGAACCTTAGAATAAACTTGAAACCGGTTTCAGAGCCTGGGTGAGTAGGTAGACAGCGGAGCGGGTGGGAGGAGGGGAGGTGACATTTCTGCATAGCACTCTGAACTGTGTCACTTTTCACATTCCCTGAGCATGATGAAAATCAACCATGTATGGGAATCTAAAATAAAACACAAAGTAACGCGTGGAACTGTAAGGACATTGTCACAGTGATGGGGTAGGGAGGAAAGCCAGCGTGGCCAGTAGCTTGGGAAAAGTGTACTCGTCGTGTTGTAAAGCCAAAGGCAAATGGACTGTACACGAACACCGGACTCCGTGAAGGGAGCCTAGGGTAGCAGTTCTAAGGCTGCCGTTTGCATATACTAAGGCTGAGCAAACGGCTAAGTGTGTGATGAGTAATGAGAGCAGAGTTCCTCGTGGAAGAGAGTTGCAAATAAATGAAAAAGGCTGGAACAAGCTCCATGGCGTCAGTTTGGACCTGGAGGTGTGAAAGCCCGCGAGGGTCACTGGAGCAGGCCCTGCACGGCCAGGATGAGTGGGAGTGCGCGCACAGCTGGCTCGGGCTGCTGGGGTCACGGCAGTGGCGAGCGCCCCACTGCCCGGGAGCCGGTCCCGAGAGGCCACTCTCCATAAAGAGAGCTGGGGCTCTGTGAAGAACTGGTTAATTCCTGGGCCCCGACAGGCGGATTCCTAGACCGGGATCGTCTTGTGATGCCGAGAAGCAAGGAGGTGTTCAGAAATGACAGGGAAGTGGGGACGCAGGTCAAAGTTGAGCCACCATTTGGCTTATTGCCAACTCTGGGACAATTTAAGAAACACGGTGGTAATGGATTGTAAGCCACAGACTGAAAAATGTCCATGGGTCTATGTTGCTGGAAATAAATGATTGAATAAATGTAGGAGCAGGGCAGACCTTCTTTACATTAGAATGTAAAAATACAAGATGATGCAAACCAAAAATCAACACAATATTGCACCGGTAAAAGCAGAAATCGATGCTGAATCTAATGGGCAAAACACAAGACACAAAATAGTTATGTCTTAAACTATGTCCTCTTAAAGAGCTATTATGAAAGAAAAAACACTAATGTAATGAGAAAACTTAGAAGACAACGTGTTCAAGTACTAAGTCCTGGGGACGTCAGGCACCTTCTGTCAGAGGCGCTGTGGTGAGTACGGTTCTGTGACACTGCCAAAACGTGTAACTTCAGCCTAATCATGGTGAAATCCCAAACTGACATTCTACAAAGTATGTGGTCAGAACTTCACAAATGCCAGTGCTGTGAAAGGTAAGAATGAGGGACTCTGACACGTAGAGGGTTACACAGACCTGACAGTCAATCCAGTTGTGTGGAGTGCTGGCTTGGATCCTGGAAAGAAAGAAGAAAAAGAAGAACGAAAGAAAGAGAAGAGAGAGAGAAAGAAGAAAGAGAAAGAGAAAAAGAAAGGGAGAAGGGAAGGAAGGGAAGGATGCCATTCATAGGCAAATGCTGAATTATGAATACAACTGTAAATGTACAAAATTTTAATCACATTTGTTTCCTAACTTTGTTGGTCTTTGCTTATACAAGAGGCTAATGTTGATGAGTAGATGACAATTATATGAAAACTGGTGCTTTTGAAATTTTCTGTAATCTTAATATTATTTCTAAATAATAAGCTAAAAAGTCCATGAAAGAGTAAAATTGAAGTGGCTTTATTCTTCCTCTACTAATGCTAATCTGTTGCCTGGAAATTGTACCTGTCTTCAGATACTTCCGTTGTAATTAGTAAAAGAACACACTCTCAGAAGCAACTGTTCTTTCCCAAATTCTTTTTCAAAGCACTGGAGCCCAAGTTCCTCCCGTCACGAAGCTTATAAACCAATAACTCCGTGGTTGCTAAAACACAGGTACTTACTAAGGAATTGTTACCATTTTCCTATTTTGAGTATATTAATATAGAAAATCTTCTGGATTTATTTTTATACAATATCAGTTTTCTCTAGATGCTGCTATAAATTAGCAGGAAATGAGACAACGCGTCTTTTCTCTATTACAGCCCCGGAGATTAACTTTGACTAAGCTAAAAATCAAGGTGCTGCTGATGGTGTGTTTATTTCTGAGTTGCAAGGGGTAGTTCTTTTTCTCGCCCCTTCCAGCTTTTCAGACCAGTCTGCACTCACCTTGCTCTGACACTGTCCCCTCTGCCTCTCCCCTTCCCTCAGAGGCCCCTTGTCAGTGCTGTGGGTTCAGCCCCTCCATCTAGGGTAATCTCGTCTCAAGGTCAGCTGATGAGCAAATCTAATTCCACCCGCAGCCGAAAGTCCCTTTGTTACGTAGTGATGGATCATAGGCCTGGCACAGCCATCTTGAGGGGCTGTTCGTCTGCCTACTGCAGATTCTTGTTAATCACATACTGTGCCGGAAAAATATCACCCCAGCACCTGCCAAGAATACACTGGTGCTTTTGCATTCCTGGGGTAATTTTGATTTGATCAATAAAATGTTTCCTGAAGGAAAAAAAGAATTGCACACCTATATGTGTACGTGGAGAGGTGTAAACTTTTAATATTTAGAGCTTGTTCAATGAAAGATTCCTCATGTGTGCTCCTATGCTGCCTTTAAAGAAAAACAAAAGCTCTAATAGCACTTAACACATTGTAGTGGCCGTGTGTGAGCACTAAAGAATTCTTTGATGGAAAAGTCCATCTGTCTGTCCTCAGCACCCAGCATCATACTTTCACATAGTAGGCTTTTAATTTCCATTGAATTTAACTATTTGTTTAGCGTGAATAAGCATCTTTTAAAGTGCATTGGAAATCAGCCGTTCTGATTTATCTGATTTCCCCAGCACTTCCTCATCCGGACATCAGAAGGACCCAAACGGGTTATAAGAATCTCCCTGGCCTGCTCTGAGGCGAGTTCCGTGGAGAGCTGGTCCCTCGCATACACATGGCCCAGGTTCAAGCCCCCTACTCCAGAATAGCAAAGAGAAGATGATGCCCTGTCAGGGGGAAAGGGGAGGAGGTGGGAGACAGGGTAATAAGGGTCACGTGATCGGTGGCAGCAGTAGAAATGGCAGCAGAACCCGTGGAAGCAAAACTATGGTGAGAGACAATTGGAAGGGGAGAATGGTGGAGGCTTGATTGTATCTCAGTAGCTCTTGGATACATGAGCCGCAAACCCCCAGTGCACCTGACAACAAAGTTAAGTGTCCATAGGAATCAACTCCCACATTCTCAAAGAAACCAAAAATGTAGTTTTATTAAACTTTTTACGGGAGTGGATGACTTATTTAGGTATAATCAAGATGAAAATGTTTACACACAATAATGAAATAATTCAATGTCTTGCTACTCTGCACTTCGCATCCTAGGGTAGATATAGATGACAAATATAAATGACACACATACAGAGGTATAGCTACAGATACTGCTATATAGATATATACATATAGATAAAGATATCATTTGCCTAAATCAAAAACTAAGAAGCCATGCATGTTGGCACATACCTGTAATGTCTGCACTCAGGAGGCTGAGGCAGGAGGATTACTGCACATTGAAGGCCAACCTAGGCTACACAGTTCAATGCCAGCCTAAATGACATAATGGGACTCTGTCTCAGAAAAAACTAGGGATAGGGATGTGGTTTTGTGGTAGAGCATTTGCCCCATCTGTGCAAGGCTCTGGGTTCAATTCCCAGCGCGCGTGCGTGCACACACACACCCTTCTAAACTTGGTTCAATTTTTTAAAATATACTTATCCCTCGCACAGTACTAATGAGAAAGTTAAACAAATTGAATGTGGGAAAGTGGCCAGTGGCTGTTGGAGAGCAGCTTGGCCATGGCATTGGTGTCCAGAGTCACTGCCCGCAAGAGCTGCCCGCAGCCCCTCTTGGGAACATGCAGGTCTGTCACTGCCTGGCTACCGTGTGGTGCTGTCCCCATGTGTCCTGCTGTACTGACCCCACCTCCAGCCCCCTTAAGCAGGCAAGCTGGCATTTTGTTAATTGCCCATGCTGCCGGCTCTTGGAAAAGAGAACTTTGGCAGGAACCCTCAGAACCTTTATGGCAGTAGTCTTTGAGCTTTAAAAAAAATTAAGTAAAAGTTTCCTCAGCTGGAAACCCACTTGGATCCCCAGTTTGTAAAATAAATAAATGCTGAACAATGTCTTCATCTTCTATATCCCTACCCCACTAGCTCCAAAAACACCTCAAGTGAGAAAATGCTTAAGAAATGCCTTAAAAGAAGCTGGGTATGATGCTGCCTGTAATCTCAGTACTTGGGAGGCTGAGGCAAGAGCCTTACCACTGGTTTTAGTCCAGCCTGGACTGCACAGTGAGCTCAAGGCCAGCCTGAAATACATAGTAAGACCTTTCTAAAACAAACAAAAAGCCTTTAAAAAGTGCAAAATTAAAAGAGCAAGCTACTAGGGTGAGGGAAGATACTTGAACCACATATTTAACAAAGGAATAGGATTCAGAATATGCACACTTAAAATTTCCACTAAGAAGTGGGCAACAGAAGTGAATACTCACCTTAGAAAAGGGAAATCCAAATGAGCAATAAATGCCTGAAAGAGATGTACATATCTCAATAGTAATCAGGTAAATAGATACGTAAAACTCATAAGTTACGATCCTTGTGTTGGAATCAAATATAAAAACATCAAGTATTTGAGTGTGAAGCAAAGGAAACCCTCATTTACTGCTAGCGGGGTACAAATTGGCATAACCAGTAATGTGCAGTTCTCTCTCCCGGGCCAGGCTCTAGAGAAACTTGTTCATGCGTGCACTACAATGTGTCTACCAGGGTATTTACTGTCGTATGTAGTAGATTTCCATCCGCAAGAGGGGTGAATCATGGTCCATTTCCGTCAGACAGGAGGGACTCTGTAAACACGGTGGAAAAATAATGCTGAAAACAACACATACGATATTATTTTGTTAATTCTAAGATTAAACAAGGAAATTCTTATTAGGAAATTATCACAAGAGCCAGAATACTTGTCACCTCTAAAGGTAGGAGTGATTTTCAAGGGCACACAGGGGTTTCTCTGGTACTAGCAAAGTTCTTTCTTGACCTAAATGAGAATTCTATAGATATTTTCTTCTTGTTTCTTTAAATTGTGCCTGTGCGTTTTATACACTGTCCTGTAAATAAGATTTTGTCTCCATTCAACAAGCAAAAATGCTGCCTTATGAGTTGCCTTTGAAACTGAGATGCACAAAATTAGCCTCAGGGCTTTGCTGTGGATGGAATGTGTCTCCCCTTCCAAGGATAAGCTGACTGAAATCTTAACTGCGGAGTAGCTCAGTGGTGTGGCTTGGCGCTAACAAATGTCACTAATATGCTTGCTAGAGGATTGGTTGCCAACGTTGTAGTCAGGGGTTGTGAAGCCAACAATTAGAATAAGGACACAGAATTTACAACATTGTTTTATGATGGTCACCCAGAGTTAACACAAGAAAGAGCAGGAAATCTGTCCGTAACACTAAAGACAGAATATTCAGCCAAGGGCCTGATTCCACAGCAGTGTCCTGCATGAGTCCACATGAAAACCTAGAGCCCGTGACAGTGCCTCCCAGGAGTCCAGCTGGAGGTCTAGAGCCCACGAGAAGGACTCACGCTGGTCTGTTTTGTGGACCTGCACTGGGAAAGCCCAAAGGTCAGCAGTGGAAGCTGGAAAGTCTATGCCAGTGGGGTGAAGGAGCTGTGCTGGTAGGTTGAGGGTTCTAGGCCGGAGCAGAGAAGTCACACTCACAAGACCAGGGCTGTCCTGAAAAGCACCACAGCCACCCTCAGTGACACAGAGGAAGCCAGGAAGCCAGTGTAACAAGCTTCTCCTGGAGATTAAACAGCACACGTCTTCTCCTCTGGCCCTAGGAAGCGATGCTCGACGTAAGGACCAGAGCTTCCCCAAAGTGAACCGCAGCCACTCTCACCAAGAAGCTCCCAAGCTCCTCCGATGACAATGGTCGGACTCACACTGGGGAGCTGGTCATGACGAGCTCCTCCAGGAGAACCAGCGGCTCCAACAGCAACACTTAGAGAACACACAATGCCTCACATGTCTTCTCCACGTCTCTGTTTGTGCTGGCAACTTCCCTCAGGTGGGACATCTCGCTCAGCACCACGCTGATGTAATTCGGCTGGCGTTAAGCTGACCACTAGTTTTTAATCCATAACACCAACTGACCGAGTTTTGAAAGATGACTGTATCATGAGGCCTTAAC
>PVJX010008305.1:0-66320 GCA_004027295.1 Dolichotis patagonum | reverse complement strand
AAAGTTTCCCAGGAAGGACTCAAAACTACAATTTTTCCTCACTGTTGGAATTACAGGAATGTACCACCACACCTGACTACTGAATTTTATTTGTATTTTGTCTGTTCTAATAGATATCTAGTGAGATCTCATAAGGGTCTTAATTTGTCTTTCTAAAATGGTTAATGATGTTGAATACCTTTTCATGTGTTTATTTGCTATAGTATTTGTGTACCTTCACTGTGAAATGTTTATGTTTTTATATAGTATTTTGAAAATTTTTAGTTGGGTTTGCAATTTAATAATAAGAATCTGACACTGAGGTTTTTTTTTGAAAGATGAACAAAATAATACAGTAAATCCAAGGTCTTAGTGTGGTTGTCAAAATGAAAAGCAGATGCTGTATTTTATTATGTACTGTCTCTAAAGGAACATGGGGTATGTTATAGTATATTGTGATGTACAGTCTCCAAGGGGAAGTAGGATGCTTAAACAGCAACGAACAGGGAATGATACTGGAAGCGCTTACTACTTAATAAATATCACTAGTGTAGCCTTATATCTTAAAGTTGGTTCTTCTTGTAGCTCCCATCAGGAGCAACAATAATGAATGGTGGCTACTGCAGATTTCCATGGGTCTGGCCTACCATTTATGCTTTTCCATGCATGATCTCCTTATTTAAATTCTCATAACAGTTCTTTTAGGGGACTTCTGTGATCCTATATTACAGATGACAAAATTGAGACTTGGACAAAAGCCACATAACTAGGAAAATTTGAGCCCAATCATGTTTGAAGCTTGTGCTTCCTTTAATGAGCTATTTCATATTTAAACGTTTTTCTTGCTCTGGTCTCTCCATTCTGATCTTTTGCTAAAGATGCCCACTTCATGTCTAGGCACCACTCATTGCCCTGAGTACTGTGATTCTGTTCACATCTCAGGCACTGCCTTTGGTTCTAGCAAAGGCAATATCCTTTGGAGCTTAGGTGTGCACTAGAGAATGAGGTGGCTTGTCACTGGGCAGACATGTCATCATCCTGCTCCCTCTTGTAGTCCCCTGTATACCTTTGCTTGTGCACTCACTGCCATTCTTTTAGAATGAAGCACTGCTAATTAGAAATATTGCATTTGTATTTCACAGCCAGGTATTGCACTTGGAGCAGTCAGCTACCAGCAGGCCTTGGAAACTCTTCTGGCCACCGGAGGTGGCAGTTGTGGGCAATTCTCCATCACTTTCTGCTGTTCTCTGCTGCTGGCTATCTTCAGTGTTACAAGCTCTGGCTGTTAGTGGCTTTTGGCACCAGCAGTGTTCGGTGTTGCTTGCTCAGCATATGCTACTCTAGACAGAAATCATAAATAGACAGGCAAACACGATCAGAAGAGGCTTCACTAGAACGTATGCTGCAGCACTCTCCATGGACTTAACTTGAGGAGGGCTGCGAACGGGTGGGGTTATCTCCAATAGGTCCTTTATTAAAGCCTGTTTCAGCCCAGGGCCAGTCATAAGGCATCTGGGGTAGCTTAAAGAATAAAAGTAACTTTGGAGCAGAGTTAGATCCCTCTCTCTGTGTTGGTGACTTGTTACAGTGGCCATGGTAAATCAAGGCACATGGTTTCCTTTCATTCGGTAAGCACACTTTTAATGCAAATCTTCCATAAAGAGCCAGGCATCCTTTTCCCAGGGTTGGCAGGACCCTGTCTGAGTGGAGGACCAGGACCTGTTGTCTTGGGATCTTTGGGGGTAGGGTGGCTGTCACATCTTCCCTACCATAAGGATATTGCTCAGTTTGAGCTCAGTACAGGGGTTTCTGCCACAATCTTGATTCATCTTGGTATTAGTTTCCATTACCACAACCTTGGTGACTTAAAACAACATGGATTTATCTCTTATAGTTCTGGAAGACACGGGTCTGATATATGTCAAGATGTTAGTTCTGGAGGCTACAGTGGTGGATCACTTTCCATGCATTTTTTTTTCTTTTAAAGGGGGTAAAATTAAACACAACAAAACAGAACAGAATGGGACATAAGAAAGCATAAATTTCAAAGCTAGACAACCAAAGATCTTCACTATCTGTCATATTGTCTCTTGTTTTCTTCCAAATGGTTATCCATATCTTTGCATATGGGGAGCTCATACTAAATAACATAGCCAATCTTTTCACAAGATGTGTAGTTCACTGGCTCCCACTTGCTAAGCGGGGGAGGGGGCGTGACACGGGATAGGGGACAGGACGACATGAGATGTTTGATTCTCAGCCCAAGTGCTGGAAGACTCATAGCCGCCCCCCAGAGAGGGGAGGAGCTCCTTGTTCTCCCAGCACCCTGAGTCAATGCATTTCCATGCATTTCTTGCCTTCTAGTGGTCACCAGGCTTCCTTGGCTTGTGATCTTTTCTTTCATCTTCAAAGCACAGCAGTAAAACCTCTCCTTCTGTCAGAATACTGTCTTCTCCTCTGACCCTGACTCTGCTTGCCTTATTCTTATAAAAACCCTTATGATTAAATGGAACTCACTGGGTAATGCAGAATAATGCCCCCACTTCAAGATCCATGACTAATCATATGTACAGAGGACTTCTGACTATAGAAGGTAATATTTACATGTTCTGGGAATGAGGGTGTGACATCCTCTGGAGCTGTTATTCAGCTTACCACATGCTTCTTTGGAGCACTTGTGGATACCCTTGGAATTTTGGTGGGATCCTGGCATGCAGGCATCCTTGGAAGGCCAGGGATAGTAAGTAACTAGCATCCAAGGTTAGCCTTTCTCTGCATATGTGAGCACTACATAACTTAAGGGCCACAAGAGCCACCATTTGGCCATTCTTCAATCCATTTGTCCCCAAATGGATTTCTTGAAAAGATAGAAATATGGTCATGTGCACATTTGTACACAAATGAACAAATGTGGACTGTAAAATTTTATAAAAAGCACTCAATGCTTGCTGTAGGCCTCAGGGAGCCCCGTTTCAGCAACCTGTTTTAGAGGAATTCAGACACCTGTGATGGAAGGTATGTCCATTTCCCATGGTATTATTTGATGCTTTTTCTCTAAGAGGGCTCCTAACTTCTCTGGAGCCAAGCTGAACATTAAATTCAGAGCCCCAGGTAAGTCCATGTAGACCCAGACTGTGGTTAATGTTCTCTTGTGAATGTCCAAGAGAGCAATGCACACAGTTCCTCGAGCTTGGATTCTCTTAAAACAAAACAAAACAAAACAAAACAAAACAAAACAACAACCAGTTCAAGTTTCAGCAATTGCACCATCTTTAAAGATCTTTCAGGAGGGTCTGGGAAGATGACTGAACAGTAAGCAGCAGGGTAAGCAGCCTCTCTGAGAGAAACAGCCCAGTATTTGAATTTAGCATTCTGGAGAAGACCAGAAGGAAAGAAATGGGTTACCTTGGCCCAGGAAGAAACTAAAGTGAGAATCAAAGCCCACAAAGAGAATATTAAAAATAAAATAAGAAAGAAAATAAAATAAAAAAGAAAAACTTAAATAGAAGGTGGTAGCCAGTGGTGCTTTCACTGGAGCTGGTCCCACTGTGCGAGAAGTATTGTTGGAACCTGGGGACACATGGTCACAGTGAAACTGGTGGCTGGCAAGCCTGAAGGCCTCAGCAGGGAGATGTGGCAGAGGGGAGTGGCAGACCAGAGAACTGCACTGGCTGGCGATGAGTGTGGGGGACTCAATCCTTTTGTGGGAGTGGGTGATTGGCTGGGCTCCATTTTGGAGTTGGGCAGGATAATCCCAGAACCAGAACTGCAGCCAGCTTCATTCAGCTACTCCTAGCACAGAGAAGACTGGTGGAAATTGCTTGGACTGAGTCCCGCCCCTGTGTATGGTCCAACAGCCACTACCAAGGTTTCCCCAAAGCTATCCCTAATCAACCCTGCCCTCCTGGCACATACTAACATGGTAAAGACTCCCTGTGGTTAACCCAGCTTGGAAGGGAGGGGCCAGCCTACCCTGCCCCTGCTTATGCTCCAGTAGTCACCAGCAGATTGGGAAAAGCAGCAAACAGCAGCAATCTCTAGCCAACATGCTTCAGAATAATTACAACCAATACAGGAAGTGCCAGGGACCCCACTACTTACTTGTCTGGAAGAAATCAAGAACATGACAAGAGGAAGAAGCAAAAGGTAGTCTCTAGCCTCCAATCCAAGCAGTACTGGTCCAGGAGATGTAAACACAGAAGAGATCAGGAGTTGCACACTTGCAGTTTCTGAAGCAACAGCAACTGAAATAAAGAAACAACTTCATGAAGCTATAAAATAACTTAGAACAGAAATACTATTACAAGTAAAAGAAGAGAGAAGAAACATAATAAAAGAATTGCTAAGCACCTCTAAAGAAGACACAGATGGAAGAATAAAGGAGCATAGAAAAAGGAGGGAAACTATCAATGAAAAATATAAAAAAATTCATAATACATGAAACAGATTAAAAGAGATTACCAGGAAATTAAAAACTCCATTGAAAGCTGGCAAAACTCCTTGAAAGAAACTAAAGACAGACTTTCCAACCTTGAAGACAGGTGTGCAGCTTGTGGTCATGAAAGGAAAGATCTCTTAAAAATAACAAGGAAGCAGAAAGTAACAATACAAAGGATAGCAGATGACAAAAGCAACTATAACTTAAGAATAAAAAATTTGGAGAAGGAAAAGATGGTGGACTGGTAGGCAGCAGGACACAGAGCCTCTCTGAGAGAGACAGCTCAGACAGCAGAACAGAATATCCTGGAGAGATCTGGACAGAGGAAGATGGATTCTCTCAAGCCAGGAAGAAACTGAAGGGAAACGAGCTGCTTGAATATGAAGTCCCAGGCATACCATTAGAGAATCTAAGATTGGCAACATGGCGCTTTGGCTGAGCCTCCTGAATTTGTGCCCAAGACTGGCTGATGTGCCTGAACCCAAACCTGTGCCGATGTGACTGGCTTGAGCAACCCACATGTGGAGCTGAGCCGCCCTGTGCAACTTGCCTGGAGCTACCCCTGTGTGTGACTCACTCAGAGGCACTGTGAACCTCACCGCAGCTGTGCTGAAGTCGGAGGTCGGGGAGCCCAATGGAGAATGGAGCCAGAGAGGGACTGGCATGAAACCATGGTGAGTGCTGGGAATAAGACCCTCCCATGGGAAAGGGGCAACCAACTGGATGACATGTTGGAGTCAGGAAGGACAGGCCCCAACTGGAAACAGCAGTGACTTCAGTTGGTTGCTCCCCTCCCAGAGCAGATTGGTGGGATCTGCTTGACCTGGGTCACACCCATGGCCGGGACCCAATAAGTTGTCCCACACCAATTCCCTACATGCAGCACACACTGACACAGTGAAGGCCCACAAAGATTTGCTGGCCTGAAGGGGAGGGGCCAGCATACACTGCCTCTGCCTGCACCTAAGTGACCAACAGCAAACTGAAGAGGGCAGAAACCCCTAGCCTGCATGCTCCAGAAGAACCCTAACCAACAAGAAAAGGGGCTGGGAACTACACTATACACTTGTATGGAAGGAAGCAAAAACATGACAAGAGAAAGAAATAAGAAAAGGTCCCCAGCCCCCAGCCCTGATAATATTGATCCAGGAGAGGTAAATACAAAAAAGATTGAGGGCAGCAAACATGCAACATCAAACATGGTGTCAGTGGACATAAAGAGATATCTTTGGGACCTCATAAACGAGCTCAAAACTGAAATATTAATTAAAGTTAAGCAAGATATAAGTAGATTAATAAAAGAAATGCTAAGCACCTCTCAAGAAGACACAGACAGAAGAATGGAGGAACATAAAAGAAGGAGAGAAACACTCAATGAAGAATATAAAGAAAACCTAGAATACATGAAGCAGATTCAAAGAGATTACCAGGAAACTAAAATCTCCATTGAAAGCTGGAAAAACTGCTTGAAAGAAACTAAGGATAGACTATCAAAACTTGAAGACAGGTTTGCAATGTGTGATCATGAAAGGAAAGATCTCTTAAAAATAACAAGGAAACAGGCAGTAACAATACAAAGGCTAGAAGACAACAAGAGAATATATAACCTAAGAATAAAACATGTGAATGTAGAAGCAGGAGTCAAAACAAAGGAATTGCAAAGGCTATTCACAGAAATTATTAAGTAAAACTTCCCAAGCATGGCAAAAGGAAATGATATGCAGATCTATGAAGCATACAGAACTCCAGCCACCTACAACCAAAACAGAGCTACACCCAGACATATAATAATCAAGATCCCAGAAATTCAATGTAAGAACAGAATATTAAAAGCTGTCAGAGAAAAGAAACAGATCACCTATAAAGGAAAGCCCATTAAAATCACAGCAGACTTCTTGACACAGACAATCAAATCAAGAAGAGCTTGGAGCGAAGTAATTCAAGCCCTGAAAGAAAATAATCTCCAGCCCAGATGGATGTACCCTGAAAAACTGTCTCTAGAAATTAATGGAGAGACAAGATGCTTCCATGACAAAGAGGAACTGGGGGACTTTGTGACCATCAATCCAACCCTACCAAAAATACTGAAGGACATTCTAGAGAGAGAGAGAAAAATTCTATGAGGACTTCAGGAACAGTGACAGAGAGGCCTCAATGAATGGGGCAGACAGTGGAATGAAACAGAAAAATAGGCAACCAGTGGCTGAAAAATAGAATAGCAGAAATAAGCCAGAGAAGGTTGGCTGTAATCTCTAACATAGATGGCCTTTATATACTAACAAAAAGAAACACAGGCAGAGTAGATCAGGAGATAGGGTCCATCAAGGTGCTTTGTATTGGAAACATAATTAACCTGGAAGAGGGTTTATGGACAGAAAGTCAAATATGAGAAAACAATGCTCTATGTGACAGGGAACCAGAGAGAAATAGGGGCTACTCGACCAGCACCTGTAGATAGGTTGAAAAGACATGATACTTTTGTGCAGTAGAGAACTACTCAGCTACAATGAAGGAAAACCTTGAGGCTTTTATAGTTAAAGGAATACAACTTGAGATCAAGCCCAGGAGTCAGAAGGTTCAGGACCAGTTAGGATAAATAGCAGGTTGCTCCCCCCAATCTAAAAACTGAGGGAGTTAGTGGGACCCAAAATGGGCAGTGTGCCCTGTGGGAGTGAAAGGGGAGGAACTGTCTAAAAAAGGAAGGCAGAGGATATTGTTAATAGGGTAACAAGATTTAAAATCTATATTAGTCTCACCACTCTGCTTAGATGGATTATGTTCTGTTCCAGTTTGCCTACTTACAATAGATTTGAGGACATGGACAGCTATCCCAAAAATAGCAGGATATATTATGTTAATCATCCTTAATTTCCTATTAACTTAATCTGAAGCCCTGTATAACTTACACTGTCTTATTATGACTGATCTTATTTCAATCGGGTTTCTAGATTGCTGTTTTGTATTGACTGATTTTATTTGAATCTGTTATGATTGACAGTATCAAGTCTAAGAGTATAGGCAACTATACTGAAGATGACAAGATTCACCAAGATACCAACTCTGGTTTGATTATTATCTGCTTTTGAAGTCTTATAATGTCTCCAATGTTTTGTTTTTATTAATATTGTTATATACTGCTGAGACATCATAGTAACCAATGTAGATCACCTTGCATTGTGGTTTTATATGACATTTTTGTTTCAGGTTTTTTAAGGAATTTGTTTTGTCTTGTCTTGCTTTGTTTTGTTTTCCCCTCTAATACAGAAAGGATAGATACACATGTAGAGATTCATGCATGCGTAGAACTTATAAACAGTTTATGAGAACCAATTATATAATGCATAATGAAATGAACAACTACTTTGAAGAAAAAGAGACACTAGAGTACCCAGTGATGATTCCGTAATGTCATGATGTGAAATCCAGCAATACTATCATTCTTTGTTTAGAGTGATTTTAGCCTGTTTTGTTTTGTTTAAACTCAACATACATGAAGGTATGGACAGCTGTTTTGAGGAGAATGAGAGACACTATGACAGCCATTCTTGGCTTCCCTATTATCTGGTCTTGAAGACCTAAAACACCTTCCTCATCCTGTTCAGATCAGTTCCATACTATGTTGTTTCATGTGAATTCTCTATATGTGAAGATACGGATAACTATTTGGAAGAAAACAAGAGTCAATATGATAGATAGTGAGGATCTCTGATTGTCTTGCTTTGAAATTTATGTCTCTTACATTGCTTTCTTGTGTTCCATTTTGTTCTGTTTTGTTGTGTTTAATTTTACCCTCTTTAAATAAAAAGCAAACCCACAAACAAAAAAAAAGAATAAAAAATGTGACTGAAGAAGCAGGGGTAAGCACAAATGTAGTACCAAGGCTATTTACAGAAATAATTAAAGAAAACTTCCCAAGCATAGGAAAAGGAAATGATATTCAGATAAATGAGGCATACAGAACTCCAGCCAGCTATAACCAAAATAGATCTACACCTAGACATATAATAATCAAGATCCCAGAAATTCAACACAAGGGCAGAATATTAAAAGCTGTCAGAGAAAAGAAACAGATCACCTATAAAGGAAAACCCATCAGAATCACAACAGACTTCTTGACACAAACTGTCAAATCAAGAACTTGGAGTGAAGCATTCCAAGTCCTGAAAAAAAATAACCTCAGACCCAAATTGATGTACCCTGCAAAACTGTCTCTCAAAATTAAAGGAGAAACAAGAAGCTTCCATGACAAAGAGGAACTGGGGGAGTTCATAACCACCAAACCAACCTTACAAAAAGTACTGAAAGACATTCTAGAAAGAGAGAAAAAGACCATGGATTCAGGAACAACAGCAAAGGGGGATTACTGAACAGGGCAGACAGTGGAATAAGGGGAAAAGTAGACAACCAATGGCAGAAAAATAGCATGGCAGAGATGAGGCAGAGAAGGTTGGCCATAATCACTAATATGGATGGCCTTGATACACCAATAAAAAGAAACACTGGCAGAGTGGATCAGGAGATAGGGTCCATCAATATGTTCTATATAAGAAATATAATTAACCTGAAAGAGGGTTTATAGACTGAAAGTCAAAGATAAGAAAACAATGCTCTATGTGACAGGGAACCAGAAAAAAGTGGGGTTAGCTTGCCCATGAGCTGAAGATTGGTTAGAAAGCCATGACACTTTTATACAGTGGAAAACTACTCAGCTATAAAAGAAGAAAACCTTGAGTTTCTTGTAGGTAAATGGATACAACTTGAGATCATGCTCAGGGGTAAAAAGATTCAGAATCACTTAGGTGTATAGTGGGTTGCCTCCATAATACAAGAACTAAAGGAGTTAGTGGGATACAAAATGTACAATGCACTCTGTGAAAGTAAAGGGAAGGAATTGTCTAAAAAGGGAAGGCAGTGGTCATTGTTAACCTTGTGTCATGATTTGAAACCCATATGGTTTTCACTGCTCTGTTTAGTTTGGTTTGATTCTGTTCCAGTTTGTCTACTTGTACTAGATTTCATGGTATGGACAGCTACTCTAAAGATAACAGGATATACTATGGTAACCATTTTTGATGTCCTATTGACTTGATTTGAAGCCCTGTATTGCTTTTACTGTCTTGTTTTGACTTATTTTATTTGAATCTGTTTTGTTTGATAGTATCAAGACTGAGGGTATAGGAAACTAATTTGAAGACAAAAAGATTCACTATGATACCCATTCTGGTTTGACTATTATCTTCTTTTGAATTCCTATAATGTCTCCAATGTTTTGTTTTTATTGGTTTTATTCTGTACTGTTTTGTTCAATTTTATTACGCCTGATGATATGGGCAATTCTTTTGAAGATAACAAGAGGTATCATGGAACCATTGTAGATCACCTTGTATTTTGTTTTTAAGTCAGGTACTATGTCCATCCTTCTGTTTTGACTGACCCCTTTTTGTTTCATCTCATTTGGTTTTATGCTCCTCAAAAAAAAAAAAAGATCTGTCAGGGTCACTGGACATACTTGGAGTTTCCAAGCACGGCTCATAGAACAATGGAAATTCACATCAAGTGAGAGAATGAAGGGAGGCAGTATTATGAACTTGGCATCCTTCTAAAGAATAGGCGAATCTGGAAGATCCTGAGGAGTAGACAGTGGGGTACTCCAGCTATTTCTAAACTGCCATGATTGATAGTGTCACATGCAGGGAAAAGCTAGATAAGAAGACCCAGGCAACCTTTGATTGTGAAACAGTCAGGATTTCGGTTGAAAATGATACAAGCACAACATAGACTGGCTTAAGCCATGCCATAATCTCTTAGTGCTGCTATAACAAAATGCTACAGTCTGGGTGTGTAGTTTAGAAAGAAAATAAATTTATTTCTCACAGTTCTGGCTGTAGAATCTAAGATCAAGGTCCTGGCATTGGAAGCTGCTCTCTGCCCCAAGATGGGGCTTGTTGCTGTGGTCACATTTGGTAGAAGCGTGAAAGAGTAAGAGGTACTCCAGTCAGCAATCCCAGCTCTTGTATGCAAAGGCACTAACCCTTTCATTTGCGTATTTCCCTCAATTCTCAATCACTTCCTAAAGGACTCTGCCTTTTAATACCACCACCATAGGGACTGAGTTTCAACCTGAAGGTTTGGAGGAAACACAAACTATAGAAACTGAAAAAAAAAAAGGAATTATTTTTTGACTTGAATACTATCTTAAAGAGTCCATGGATAGCGCTTGTTCCTTCAGGCACAGCTGGATCTGGAAGTCCAGACGTAACATCAAATCTTCCCCTTTCCCCATCTCTTGGTGCTACCTTCCCATTAGCATTATTATAACTCTGGTCAGCTAAGCAGGCTCCGTGGAAAGAGACAGTGTCTTTCCCAATAATGTCAACAGCAGTTGCTGGGCTGATTCTCAGTGGCTTGGTTTGGGCCATGTGCTGTCCTTAAACCAATTACCATGTGGCCAGGAGGTGAAGTGTCCTGACTGACAGCTTCTGTCAGTCATTGCCCATCCTCGTAGTCAAGGCCAGAGGTCAGACGTACTAGACCACAGATCCTAAAAAAGGAGGAAGATTGGCTCCCCAAGAAAAGTTGGATGTTGTTAAGAGGAAATATAGGAGCAGCAAATGCTGATGAGGCAGAAAACACAGTATGTCTGTGGTAACTTACAACTTCAAAAGGGTTTGTTAAGAGCCAACAATTTAGCTGTTAGATTGCTTCCTAGTAGAGGGGAATGAATGCAGGGCTTTTATAATCCCCTCTTCAACTGTAGGAGAACAAATCCTACTAAAGAGCAAGTCAATAGAGCACTCTTGGTAAATGAAGTGGAGAACAAAATCCTGATTTTATAAAAAACAAAAACATTCGAGAATTCTTAAATTTCAGAGTGATATCTTTCTCACATGACCTTTGGGAAATAAAATGAACAAAAATTGCTAATCCACATATATAAATTATGCCCGGGAATATTACCATGAAACATACCTCAATCAAGAGACTACGGGAAGGTCCTTCTGCCTTTGGGCATCTGGGTTCCCAAGGCTTTCAATAAGAATTGTTCTGTCCAGTTGTGCTGGCCATGGTCCAATGATGCTTGCTACATTCTCTCTCTCAAATTCTTCTCCAATTTCCTGTGGAATTCTTCCCTTTATCCTTTCTTTTTTTCTTTTTTGAAATTTTTAAATTCTTTTTTCAGCCTGAATTGATTTCCTGGCTATTTATAAGAGCTATGTGCCACTCAGAGATGGTTCGGTTTTTCAAAGATGGGAGTGTTTGTCTTCTGTGCCCTGCCTTCTCTGCTTCACTTGAATGTGGAGTGAAAGTGACCAGACCCAGAGTTTAACTTAAGTGCCACTGTGTCTACAGAATGGCAGTAGCAGTTAGATCACTTTGCAAGTAACAAGAATACCAAAAACAAAGCAAAACACACAAACTCCCACAAAACATGGACAGAAACAATTTAAGGTTTAATTGTTACAGGAATTCATTGGTTTATATAACTTGACTGTCTAGAAAGTGATAATACTTCAGGCACGGTTTGATCCTCTTTATTCACTGAGGTAACCTAGATACTTTCAACAGTGTTTAGAAAAGTATTTTTTGAGTGAACAATTATGCCAGCTTTGCCTATCTTTGTGAACTGGGTTGGTGTCAAGCAGCACATTGCAATGGATGGTGAGGTGATGTTTCTCTCTCTCTCTCTCTCTCTCTCTCTCTCTCTCTCTCTCTCCTCTCTGTCTTTCTTTCTCTCTCCCTCCTTCATTTTATCTACCCCTTCCTTTCTCTCAAGAGTCCACACACTTGCATTATTATCTAAGTGTCACAAAATTTAAAAAGGCCAAATTCTCTAGCTTTTTAAAGGAAAAAGAAACTGAGGCCAGAACTCTGAATGCATCTGTCTTGGGACAGTCCTTTCACTTTCCCAGGAAAGACCCCTGGAAGATACATTTCTCCTTTAATTTTTCCAGTTCCTACCTTCCGTTTACATTCCACACAAGCAGCTGCCTCCCAGCCAGCTGGACGGGAGTGAAATCCGCTCACTCATCCTGCTGGTCTATGTACTCTCAAACTGCAGCCCAACTCTTGCAAATAATAACTGCTGTCAGTTCGTGAAAATGGAACACGTGGCAGCTTGACCACCCCACTGGGAGAGCCACAGATCTGTGCCACTGTGGGGAAAGCACTGAGGTCGCCTGCGGGTCTGCCTCAGGCCAGGTCTGTGCAACACTGATGGGGTCTTCCAAGTCCAGCTGTCTGCGTTTTAGTCTTCCCTGCTGTGGAGCATCCACCCCCAAGTCATGCCACCTTTCCTCGTGTGACTAAATGTACCTCGATGGTGGGTACACTAGACTTGCAATTCTTTATTTCAAACATTTAATTGGTTTTGTCTTCATTTAAACATGCCTAGATCTCTGGGCTGAATTTCTTGATGGTGGAAAAAGGGCATTCCCATTTCTCCTCCTGTCTGCATGGATTAGGGATGAAGGAAATAGCCCTGAGAACTCTGTCAGGCCTGGGCAGACTTCTGATGGACTCTGAGCCACACAAAAAGTGAGAAAGAGGCATAGGCAGAACTCAGTGAAAATGATCTAGTTTGAACTTCCATAGGAACCCAGAATGAAAGGCAGTGTGTGGCAGAAACTGCATAGATGCCAGAAGTTTCTCAATGGGCCTGTCTTGCTGGGCTGAGAATCCATCCAGGCCAGCCAGAGATAACACAAGAGAAAAGTTGGAGTTTCTCCAACATGGATATGGAATTGGCAGTAGCTGCCTGGGCCAGGGGCCATGATTACAGGCGAGTACCACTGCGGCTTGCCACACTTCCTGACTCTGCAAACCCAAATGAGAGGGTACTATTCGCAACTTGGTGTCCGAAGTCTTTTCTTCTTTTTGGCCCACATAATCAACTGTTACCCTTCCAGGTGAGATGAAACATTTTCAGATGAATCACAGGTAATTCCGTAGATGACAGAAACAGAGCTGTGAGAAAGCTTCTGTTTAACTAATCCTGAAGTGTAACAGAGATCAATGTATAGACTCATAGTTAGATCCATATTAGATCCTGTATTGTGAAATCAATTCATGAATTGACTCACATTCACACTTCCCTGGGGAAAAGGCCTGACTTTAGCTTCCTTCTTTCTGTTGTTTCTAATGCTTAGGGTCTTATTCTCACCCGTAAAGCTATCTTCAGATCTTTAGACCTTCTCTATAGAGTAGTTTCTAGAGTTCTATGGGAATGCTTCATGCTACTCTGAGCTGTGTTCTCTTACGCTAATGCCTTCTAGTCTTTTCACTTGGGTGATAAGGCGAACTGTGGTCTCCATAGCCTCTAATAGGATTTGAAATTTCATGGTCTGGGGCGTAGATAGAAGCTCCAGTGAAATTTGGGATAGGCTCTGTCTCAGAGCAGGAAGTGGCCACTGCATGCTGCAAGTCCCTGGCTGTGGGATGAGCCTTTATAAGGTTTCCGTAGATCTGAATCCTCATGGCTTCCTGTGCTGTTGCCTCCTTCCTAGTATTGACGTGCTGGCACTCCAGGGTTCTGATTTCTAAAGGCTCTGTTTCTTTTTGTTTGTTTCAAGATTTGTATTACAGTTAAAGACTTTTATCAAAAGTATACATATGGATGGTTTGTTCTTATATTTTTTTCATATTAAAATTTTTCTCCTACTCCCTCCAATCCCCAGAGCCTTCTGTGAATATTGAATATGGAACCAATTACCCTAGGTTGCAGTAATTACTTTTATATAACTAGAGTTGGGGACTTGTGAATCAATTCCATACCCATTAGCAATGTATACTTGAGCCAAGATATTCTTTCCTTTCTTTTTTTAACAGGACTGGACAATGTTGAATCTTTGAAAAAAAAATCAACACTTTTTTTTTTAAGCTGACAGCACATTCCATCCACTCCACAGTGTAGAACTAATGAAGATATAAGTGTAAGAAAACCTATAATTGAATCCAGCACGTAGCAGGCATAGTTGAACACAAAACACAGCCAGCTGAAATCGCATGTGCTAGCGGGCTAATCCTCTGGGGCAGCCAGCACAAGGAAATATTTCTGGATTGTGTCTCAGGCAGCCTTTTCTGTCCATGTGGCCAAAGCAGAATAAGAATGGCCTTTTTCTTGGGCAGAAGTGTCTGCTCTGTCGGGGAACAGCCGGATTGCCTTTGATAAGGTTGCCCATTGGTTGGTGATTTAAAGGGCAAGGATAGGAAAAATTATTCTGAGAAATGGAGGTGCTTGGGGCTTTTGTTCCATTTTCCCTGCCAGTGTTTCCCAACTCCCTGCATGGTGGTGGGAGGTGCTTTTGTCCTCCACTTAGGACTGGGGTGGTTCCTCAGGGACATGCCAGGATGTGTCTTTTGGTCCAGTTCTCCAGGGTTCAGAGCAAGCCTAATCAATCCTGTTGCTCTTTTCCCTACATCTGGGGCCCACTCTGATGTGTGGGTCTGAGTGGGAGGGATACTAGAGTGAAAATGTGTTTTCCTTTTAAAATTCCTCAATGGTGATTCATAGCCAGGTGTCCCCAGCACCCCAGCTGCTCTGTCTTAATTGTCCTTCCCTGAGGATGAGCCCTGCTGATGCTCAGTCCTTGGCTCCCTGACTGGAGAGGGAGAGAATGGAATGGCCCTCAGAAACCATGCTTCAGAACTGAGATAGTGAAAGGAAACCATGGTGTGTGCTTAGCAGGCCTCTCCAATCAGAGGCTGCAGCTGGGTCCTTGGTTTATTAGGCACACTGTTGAGCATGGCTTGAATTTGAGCATCTCTGTGTCATTTCCACAGTACTCACCACTCCCTACTGTCTACTACTCCACAGAACGTTTTACTTAGTTACTGAGGTTCTCTGCCTGGCACTATTCGAGTCTGGGCCCCATCTAACAGAGGTCAGGGTGCTGTGCTCACACGTGAAGACTGACATATTTATACAGTTACACACAGACTCCAGCTTCCTCAAAGCCCCTTCATGGTCCCTTCAGCTCGGGGGTGCTCTGCTGCTCGGCTGCTTAATCCAGGGCAATGGCATTCTGTCCCTAATTGGTGAAGGCAGCATGGTCCAGGAGAACAGAACCACGTGTGCTGCCCAGCCCTGTCTTTGGCTTGAGGGCTTGGGTTAGAGCTGCAGGGAAGTCCTTGGTGTCTGCTGAGCAGGCAGCCTGTGTCTGGACACCCAGCCCTTTCAGCTGTTGTGATTCCTAGTTGGAAGAGGCATTCCAGGGACATTCCTTCTGTCTGGAGCAGAGACTTGGCCTGAACCTTGAAGTTAAAAACCGGAACAAGCTGCACCAGTTTGCTAAATCTTGAACCAAATCCAATTTTTTTTTTTTTTAATATCACTGAGAACCAAATCCGAGTTCTCAGGTTGGATTGGGTTTGTTTTCCCACCAGAGAGCCTTTGGGAAGTTGATCTGGACTGTTCCATGTCCTTAAGTGTTTAAAGGCTCAACAAGAGGACCTCAGTGTGGACCTTGGATTCAGGTATCTCATGGGCAGGGACACATTAGAAGGCAGGGCAAGGTCCGCATAGGTCACACTGGGTCAGCTGCAGGCGGGAGAAGTGGAAGTGGTGGGGCTTTGTCCTGAAGAGAGGGGGCCACATTGTGACTCTGCTTCTGTGAATGTGCTGCCTAGCATGTGAGGCCCTGTGCTCTGCCACCAGGCAGCAGTGATGACAGCAGATGCCAAAAATGCATGTAGCAATGTAGAAAAATGGAAACCTTAACAAGATCATGTATCAATGGACTTTTCCAAAACTTTGAGGACTACACTAGTTAGCCAATGGGAGTTTAATTAGTCCCTCACACCACACTGAGGAATACCTGAAAGAGGTGATGGAGGCATGGACCTTGCTCTCTCAGGGCCCATGGCACACTTTGTTGAGGTGACAGTACACTGTACTGAAGAGAAATTGTCATGGTTCTGTTCAGTAGTGTGCTCCCCAAAATCATGGCCACTGGCACCTCAGAAAGTGACACTCTTGTCTATGGCCATACCACCCTGAACGCGCACAATCTTGTCTGATCTCAGAAGCTAAGCAGGGTTGGGCCTGGTTAGTACTTGGATGGGAGAAAGTGACACTCTCTATAGGTAAAATTAAGGAACTCAAGATACAGTCAGCCTGGGTTTAGGGTGGGCTTTAAATGCAATAACTGGTGTCCTTTAAACAAGAAGACACAGAGATTCAAAGAGAAGAAGACCATGTGAAGACGGAGGCAGGCACTGGAGCGATGCAAGCACAAGCCAGGCAGAGGCAGGGGCCATGAGGGTCTGGGAGGTTCCCCTGGAGGCTTTAGAGGGAGCACAGGGTGCGAATAATGGTAGGTTTCTGGTGCCTTGGACTATAATACCTATCATTTGAAGCCACTCCAGGACAGGAGCGCAGAAGCCCCTGAGATGACTGAGGGGCTTGCCATTGGGTACCTTCCTTTTGGAGGAAAAGGGCGTGGTGTCTGTTGCATAATTAACCACAGCTATGTCATGTCACCCCACTACCTTGGTTACATGTGGCTGGACATGGAGAGGGTTCCACTCACAAGGTGCCTGGTCACTCTGGATTGGGGGCCCTACTATCACCTTGTGCTTTGAAGGAAGAACACATGTGCCAGAGAGAGGGGTTGGTGGGAACTGAGGTTAGAAGCCATAAGGTGGAAGTCGTAGGCAGGGAGATGGGGTTCAGCAAGCTTCTGAGAGAGACAGAGAAAGAGAAAGAGAGAGGGAGAATATATGAATCAGAGTATACTGGAGATAGAAAGAGAAGAAGAATGCTGTTGAATGTTGGGAGGAGCAAAAGCATCTGAATGTGAGTGAGCACATGGTTTCCTTTCAGCTCATAGGTCCCCAACACAGGCTAAGACCAGTCCCCGACACAGGAAATAGAGACCAGTAGGAATTAACCAAAATGCCATCAATAGCTAAGGAGAGTGGGGCAGCTGCAAGACATGGGTTCAGAGAGAGAGTCTGCTAGGGATTCTGGGATATCTGTTTTCTTTATGGGGGAGTGAAGCTAGGTGTGGTGGCACATGCCTACAATCTCAGCACTCAGGAGGCTGAGGCAGGAGGATCATTGCAAATCTGAGACCAGCCTGGGCTACAAAGTGAGCTCAAGGTCAGCCTGAATTGCATAGGGAGATCCTATCTCAAAAAACAAATGAACAAACAAACAAACAACAACAAAAACTGGATTTTGATGAGAAAATCAAGTTAGAGCTTATAAGTTATATGCTTATGTGCTCTAGACTTGCTTATATGTTTGAGGTAATTTATATTAAAGCTTTATTTTGAAAAAATACTTGCAAAGAGAAACGTTGGACTTTAAACGGAAAAATAATTTACTATGTCAAGTAAGTCTTTAATAGCACATAGGATTTGCCCTATGTAAATGGGAACGTGGGTGTTGAAATACAGTCTGAATTTGAGTCATCATCTAACTACATCATTAATATAAAGACTAAAATTGCTTTTTCCCCTAAAAGGAACCACATATTTAACCTATGGGCACAGGACAGATTCTTGAAGTGTTTGACCCTGTATGGAACATTCTTCATAGGATGATTCTGTTTTAAGACCTTCCTTGGTGTGGTATTTTTAAATATTTTCCCTCCAGAGCCAGTTTATTTCTCAATATTGTTCCCCACTGCATAAAAACAGGAGCATTTGTGCCAATAGCAAGTCACCCATTCTTTGAGATTTGTAGCCAACATGAGGATTGTTTCCCAGTTCCAGAGCAACTGTAGTCACAAGCAGCCACTGCATGCTTAGTTCTTTACTCTGAAGTTGTGCAGTTGCCCCCAGATCTTGCTCCCAGAGTGCTCATGTACTCCTGGTCATGTTCTATGGGCACTAGGGGTGAGGCAGGGCAGTGAGTTCGTGCTCAGCAACTTGGGCAAGCTCTAATTTGCTTCCAAGATGGTTGAGGAACAGGGGAGCACTATTTATGGAGCCTTGAACCCCTTCATTATGAGCTAGTGCTGTTAAGATATTTTTTGGATGTCTGTGGAGGTATGTAATTACCCTCGACTACGAGCTTTCAGTGTATGGCGAGGCCACACACATGAAGACCTCCTACAGCTAACAGTGCCCTTCTGATTTCTTAGAGGAGTGTTTTGGTGATCTCAGTCAGTCCCCTGGACTTGACCTGAGCAACAACAAAAAACCTGAGCTGGGCTAGGTATGACACAGGAGAGCTTCAGTAGCCAGAGATGGGCTTTCAGGTCTTGGGCTTGTCACATCATTTGAATGAACCACCTTTTTCATCTTTCGGCAATAAAGGTGTCCATGTCAAAATGTCATCACCTAAATGGAAGCTGTCCTGGTTAAAACTGGAACAATTTGAACAAGAAAACAAAGTAGCAATGCATTATAGCACAAAGTATAGAATAAATATCCAACAGTCCATAGCCATATATATATAAATATATATACTCAAGAGTCCTTAATATATATATATAATATACATATATATATGAAAGAAAAGACCAATCCCACTTGCAGAACAATTGTGAATTTATGTAGCTACTTATAGTAAAGGAAGTGGAGCACAATGTCTCATTTCATCACAGAATGGACTTAAACAAACCTAGATGGCTCAGTCTACCACACTGAGGCCATGTGGTATGCACCACTGTACATGTGTCATTGACTAAGTTAGATGGCTCATGACCACATTAGAGACTAACAGCTATACCCATTCTTCCTCAAGGTGTCATCTCCCTCAAATTTTTCTTAGTGCTACCTCTTTAACTTGTTCTGGAGGCTCTATAGGTCCCAGCTTTTTGCACTGGGGGGAGCTTCAGGCTGTGAATTCTTTTATGTCAGAGTCCCCTGGAGACCATATTGTAGAGGGGTGTGGTGTGTTGCAGCTGTGCTGTCTCATGTGGTAGCCCTGCATGGCCACTGAGGACTTGAAATGTGGCTCACTGAGTTGGGGCACCTCACAAAATAAACCAGATTTTAAAGACTTAATTCTGGTCTTAACAAAAGCGTGTATAATAGTTCATTAATCAAGAGCTCTGGACCATCGCCCCCAGTGGCTAAGACCCCACCCAGCTTCCTGAACAACCTTAAGAGGCATGGGCGATCCTGCAGGCCTGAATAGGACATGCCTAGCCACCTCCGTTGAGCTCCTGGAGCTGAGGATGTGTGAGGTGAGTTCCAGTGCACTGGTGCTGGCTTGGGGAGAACTCTGGACCATTGCCCCCACCAGTTAGGACCCTACCCAGCTTTCTGAACA
The DNA here is from genome assembly GCA_004027295.1 of Dolichotis patagonum. NCBI lineage: Eukaryota > Metazoa > Chordata > Mammalia > Rodentia > Caviidae > Dolichotis > Dolichotis patagonum. Next base: position 46,680 of record PVJX010008305.1, on the reverse strand, counting down.
ACCGTAAGAAGCATGACAGATCCTGCAGGCCTGAATAGGCCATGCCTAGCCGCCTCTGTTGTGCCCCTGGAGCTAAGGATGCATGAGGTGAGTTCCAGCATGATCACACTCACTCTGGGAGAGCTCTGGACCATCGCCTCCAGTGGCTAGGATCCCGCCCAGCTTTCTATACAACCATAGGAGACACGGGAGAACCCGGGAGCCTGAATAGGCCACACCTAGCCACCTCCATTGAGACCCTGGAAATGAGGGCATGCAAGGTGATTTCCAGCATGCTTGCACTTGCTTGGGAAGAGCTTTGCACCATCACTTCCAGCGGTTAGGCCCCCGCCCAGCTTCCTGAAACACCATTGGAGGCAAGGGAGGTCCCGGTGGGCCTGACTGGGCCACATCCAGCAACCTCCAATCAGTCCTAGGGAGCTACGGGCACACGAGGATATTTCCAGCATGCCCTTGGGAAGCTTTGGAACATCGCTTGAAACCCTGAAATATAAGAAAATGACAAAACCAAAGACCAAAATGCAATCTCAAACCTCCAGCCTATCCCAAGCAAGCCTAGGAGCCATGTACATGGAACAAAATATAAGCCATACACCTGAAATGCCTGAAATGATATCAACTGAAATAAAGAAACAACTCTAGGAAGCTATAAAAGAACTCAAATCAGAAATAATCTCTCAAGTAAAAGATGAAATGATAAATGTAATGAAAGAAATGCTAAACACATCTAAAGAAGATATAGTTAAAAATTACAGGAACAATGCAAAAAGATGGAAACTCTGAGTGAACAATATAAGAAACAAACAGAATGCATGAAGCAGATTCAAAGAGATATACAGGAAATCAAAAATTCCATTGAAAGTTGGCAAAACTGCCTCAACGAAAGTGAAGATAGAATTTCAGACCTCGAAGACAAGATTTCAGCTAGTGAACAGGAAAATTATTCCCTGATTCCTTGTTGTTAAAAACAACAAGGAATCAGGGAATAATTCAACAGCTGCAAGATGATGCAAAGAAAAACAACATAAGATTAATAGGGATAAATGAAAAAGAAGGGGACAACACAAATGATATCAAGAGGCTATTTACAGAAGTAATAGCTGAAAATTTCCCAAACATGAGGATAGAAACTGACATGTGGATCAGTGAAGCATATAGAACTCCAAACAGCCATAACAAAAATAAAACTACAGCCAGACATATAATAATCAACATCCTAGAAATCCAACATAAGAACAGAACATTAAAAGCTAGTAGAGAGAAGAGACAGATCACCTATAAAGGAAAACCTATCAGAATCATGGCAGACTTCTCAACACAAACAATGAAGTCAAGAAGAACATGGAATAAAGTATTTCAGATCCTAAAGGAAAATGACTTCCAAACTAGACTGCTGTACCCTGCAAAACTGTCCTTCAAAATGGATGGAGAAATAAGATACTTCCATGACAAAGAACAGCTGAAGAATTTCATGGTCACCAAACCAACCCTGCAAAGAATACTGAAAGACATTCTATATAGACATGGGAATAAAACCACTAAGCAAGGCAGACAATTAAACAGAATGGAAAGATAAAGAAGCAACAGCAGAAAGATAATACGTCAAAAATAAACCAATATATGTCAGTTATAACCATTACTATAAATAGCCTCAATTCACCAATTAAAAGAAACAGACTGGCAGAATGGATCAAGAACCAACACCCAACCATATGCTGTCTACAAGAAACCCATCTAACCCAAAAGAACACTCATAGACTGAAAGTCAAGGGATGGAAAACAATGCTTCATGCAACAGGAAACCAAAAAAAAGCAGGAGTAGCAATCCTGTTTGTAGACAATGTGAACTTCAAACCAAGAATGATCTGAAGATATAAAGAAGGTCATTACATATGAGTTAGGGGAAAACTTCAAGAGGAAGAGATAACAATCTTAAAAATTACTGAGAGAGAAATAAGAGAAGCCACACCCTTCACAATAGCATCTAAAAAATTGAAATACTTAGGAACCAATCTAATGAAAGAAGTAAATGATCTTCAGGGAAAATTATAAAACTCTGAAAAAGAAATTGAAGAGGACCTCAGAAAATGGAAAGACATCCCTTGTTCATGGATAGGAAGAATAAATATTGTGAAAATGGCCATTTTCCTGTAAATGTTATACAGATTTAATGCAATCCCAATCAAAATACCACTAGCATACCTCATAGATCTAGAGAAATCACTCTTAAAATTTATCTGGAACCAGAAGAGAACTAGAATAGCAAAGGTAATCCTAAGCAACAAAGGGCAAGACAGGAGGCATCACAATCCCTGACTTGAAGTTATACTACAAAGCTACTGTAATAAAATCAACATGGTACTGGAATAAATACCTGAAGATCAATGGAATAGATTAGAAGATACAACTACAACTACAAACACACTCAGCCACCTTGTCTTTGATAAAGGGACCAAACACATCCACTGGAAGAAAGATAATCTCTTTAGTAAATGGTGCTGGAAAAAGTGGCTCTCCATATGCCAAAAACTAAAACTAGACTCATGCCTATCACCATGTACTAAACTAAAGTCTAAATGAATCAAAGCTCTAAATATTAAAACATAAACACTAAATCTGTTGGGAGACAAAGTAGGTAAAAATCTTGAAGACATGGGGATAGATAGAGAATTCATGAACAAGAATCAAACTGCATGAGAAATCTTCCCAGAATCAGTAACTGGGATCACGTCTTATTAAAGCGCTTCTTCATGTTAAAAAAAATCTCCAGCATAGTGAAAAGAAAGCCCACAGATTGGGAAAAAAATCTTAGTGAACTGTCCCTCAGACAAAAGACTTCTGTTTAGAGCATATAAAGAATTAAAAAAAAAATCAGATTCGCAAAATTCAAAGACCCAATCCAAAAATGGACATCTGAGATGAATACACAGTTCTCAGAAGAAGAAATACAAATGTCAAATAAATACATGAAAAAAGGTTCAGCATCATTAGTCATTAGAGAAATGCAAATAAAACCACATTTAGATTACATCTCACTCCAGAAAGAATAACCAGGATAAAGAAAACAACAAATACTGGAGAGGCTGGGGTGGGGGGAAGGAACTCTTCTATATTTTTGGTGGGAGTGCAGACTGGTGCAACCACTGTGGAGATTCCTCAAAAAGCTGGGATTGGAAGTTGCATTTGACCCAGCTATTCCACTTTTGGGAATATTCCCAGAAGAACTGAAAACATCATACCACAGTGATATATGTGCACCCATGTTTATAAGCAGCACAATTTTTAATAGCCAGATCTTGGAAGCAACCTAAATGTCCATCAACTGAGGAATGGATAAAAAAGATGTGGTCTTTTTATACAATGGAGTACTATTCAGCTATAAAGAATGATCACATTGAGATATTTATAAATAAATAGATGCAACTTGAGACCATACTCCTAAGTGAAATAAATCAAACTCATATGTATAAACACTGTACAGTCTCCCTAGTGTAAGAAATGGTAACAGTACATAAGATTTTGTGGTAATCATGGTCCCCCATTATATTGCTTTGAAGTCTTATAATATTTTCATTCATCAGTTGGAATGGTTTTATTCTGTTTTGTTTGATTTTATTATGTGTGATGGTATGAACAGCTGTTTCGAAGAAAACAAAATATTATGGCAGCCATTGCTGATTTAACATTATCTTGCTTTGAAGTCCTACTATGCTTTTGTTCTTCTATTACCATCAGTTCTATCATGTTGTGTCTTATTGGGATTTTAATATGTGTGATAGTATAAAGAAATTTTTTAAGGAAAATGAGACATTATAGTAGCCATTGTCCATTTTCTGTTGGATAGTTTTGAATGTCCTGTAATACTTTCATTCTCTTGGATGGTTTTATACTATTTTGTTATGTTTGATACTATTGTGTGTGAAGGTATGCTCAACTATTTCAAAGAAAAGAGACATTATGGCAGCTACTGTTGATATCCAGTTGTCTTGTTGTGAAGTGCTGTGTTGCTTGCATTGTTTTGTTCTTTTTTGCTTTGCTCTGTTCTCTTTTGTTTTATTCTCTTTAAAATAAAATAAAATAAAAAATAGTTCATTAATCATTTTATATTGAATGCATCTTGAAGTGCTATTATTTGTATGCATTGGTTTAAATCAACTATACAACCAATGCTAATTTCAAACATGTCTTTTTATTTTCTAAAATGCAACTACTAAGACTTTTTTTGTCTTTTTGAGACAGGGTCTCACTATGCTGTTCAGGCTAGTCTTGAGCTCACTTTGCAGCCCAGACTCATCACAAACTTGCAATGATCCTCCTGCTTCAGCCTCCCGAGTGCTGTGATACAGGCATGAGCCATTATTCCTGGTTTAAAACTTTTTAAAAGTACAGCAATCCTTTTGGTATCCATGGGGCTGGGTTTCAGGACCCTAACAGATAGCAAAGTTTGAGGATGTGCAAGTCTCTTCCATAAGATGACATAGTATTTGGACAAAACCTGTGCATATTCTCCCATATACTTTAAATCAACTTCAAAGTACTTACAATGCCTAGTATAATGTGAGTTTCATGTAGTTAGTATACTGTGTTCCTTAGGGAATAGTGAACAACAAAAAAGAGTTTATATATATTTGGCAGATGCAGATTTTTAAAAATATTTTACTTCTGGGCTTTGTTGAATCCATGGCTATGGCATCTGTAGATGTCAAGGGCTGACTATATGTGTCTTTGATTGGATTTCTACAGGATGGTGGCATTCTGAAGGAGAGGCATCTGGGTCAATTGTGTAATCTGGGAAATGCTGTTAGTTACCCCTTCCTGGAGATTTATAGGGCACGGATGCACATTCAAGGCTTTGAGAGGTCTTGCAGGAAAGGAATCTGTTTAACCCTGGAGCATGGTCAGGATAGGACAGGGTGAACAGAAATATTCCACTGGCTTTTCCCATGACCCAGTCCTTCATGCTGGTCCACTCCTATACACACATCTCCATTCTGAGTGATACCTTCTCTGACCACTGTCTGTAAAGCAATGGTCTCCTGCCAAGGACTCTTCATCATATTGTTTTGCTTTGTTTTCCTTCACATCCCTTCTTCCTAGCTAAAGTTAATCATTGTGCATCTATCAGGGTCCTTGGTGGAAGCAGGTGGCTCTGAAAATGGCTGATTTGTGGAATTTAATGAAGGACTGTTTATAAAGGTGAAGCAGGGTTGGGGGAAACAATAGAGATCTGTAGGACCTTGGTGCTGACCTCAGCTGAACCCCAACACTCTCCCTGACTTGAAGGGGCAGGTGCAGGAGGAAGTCATCAGTACTCACAAAGGGAAGCTTGGTGGAGGGGAGTTCCTGAGAGGAGCAGAGTGGCCTCAAGTCAGGGAATACAGCCCACCTGCAGCAAGCCTGCAGGAAGGGTACTGGGGAGAATTAATATGAAAACTTCCTTGACCCCAGCTCTGGATCTCATGCTAATTGTTTCTTGTTTAAACCCACCGGAAGTCACAGGGAAAGGAGTCTTCTCAGGTAATTGATCTGTTCACTGCTGATTTCCTCTAACTAGAAGAGCAACTGCCAAAGTGCAGAGGTGTTGTGGATTTGTTTAGCTCATAGGTGCTCAATTCCCATTTGCTGAATAAGAGAATGAACACATAATTATTTGCTGCCATGGTATGGATATGATTTGAGAGTGCCACCCAGTTAATTATTTTGAGAGGGGCTGTTATAAAACAGTAATAACGTCTCCTCATTGTTATCTGGTTTTCTGTCTCACTGTCCTCTCTCTCTTATCTCTCTCTCCCATGATACCACCTCTAAGCTCTGATGCAGCCTTACCAGAGGCCTAACCAATGGGGCTGATCTTGAACTTTCAGCCTCCAAAAATGTAAGGTAAATAAACTTCTTTTCTTTGTAAAGCACCTAGCCATAGGTATTTTGTTGTGGAAATGAAAGAAGGAGCAAGACAGTTGATTATGTTCAAACGCCAAGGCCTTAGGACATTGAGGTCTTAAGTGATAGGAGTCCTAGGCAACACAGTTAATCCATACGCCTGTTTTTAAAGCAAAAATCATAGCATACATCTATAAATATAGCACACATATATAAAAGTACACAAAATACATTTCATAACTGAGCACATTCGTGTAGTTAGCACTCAAATGAAAAAAGAGACCATTTTGAAATCCAGTAAGTCTCCCATTTCAGTCAACATTTTCATCACCAGTCTTTTGTATTTTACCAACAAAAGTTAGTTCTGTCTGATTTTGCATTTTATATAGATAAAATCTACCACTGAAACATATCCCAGCCTTATCCATTCTACTTTTGACAGACATCATTAATTAGATTTATTCTTAGATGTGTCCCTTAGATGTGTCCCTTGATTGCTTTAGATCATGTATTAGTGTTTGTATGCATAGACATTTTGCACATTATTCATTAGGTTTATTTCTAGATATTATCACACAATATGTGATTTTCTATTTAAATTCTTTTGCTCAACATTAATTTCTGTGAGGGTTATAATTTATATGTTATTGCTGTATATTATTAAAATCTTTGAATATATTAAGTTATTTTATCCATTCTACTCTTTTTTATTATTTTGTAGTTTTAGGAATCAAACCTAGAGTTTTGCTCATGCTAAGCACTGGCTCTATCACTGAGTTACATCATCAGTTCTATCCATTCTTTTTTTCTCTTTCCAGTGTGATTTATTTCATGTCTACATAATGAACTATTACTGAAAGCTTTGTCACATTTTTTACATATGTAGCATTTTTCTCCAGTGTAAACTCTTTCATATATTTAAATATTAAAGGTGAGAATTAAATGCTTTTCCACCTTGTATACATACACAAGTATTCTCTGTGCTGTGATTTCTTTCATGTATTTGAACATAATTGGATTTACATAAGGCCTTCACATCTTGCCTGCATACAAGAGGCTTCTCTCCAGTGTGAGTTCCCTCACTGAAATCAGAGTAGGTATTCCCACATTGCATGTGACAGGGTTTCTTTTCAGGGTTTGGTGTTGTATGCTTTTGAAAGGGCTGGAAATCACTGAACACTCTCCATGTTTATAGTATTTAGAAAGCTTCTCTTCCAATTCTCATGCTCATGTCTTGAGCACACTGTGGGCTACGATGGACACATGTAGTGATAGATGACTAACCAGGACCTTTCTACAAACCAGGTTTTCAGCTGGTTTTGTACCTAGTGGTTTTATGTTCACATTATTATCTGAAGCACACACCCAAAATTTTCTCTGTTTAAGCCATAATTCATACTGACAGTATTTTCCTACTTCTTCACTTCTATGATTTATCCTCCAATTTTTTCATTCATCTTGTTTGCTGGTCGTCTCAGTTTCTTCCTATAGCAGCCATGTTCCTAAAGATTTTCACATTTCCATAGAGCATCTTTGGGGTGGGTCCAGCAAAGCTCACTCCTCCACAGTGAAACTCAAAGCAACATCCTCAAAGAATACTGACCCCATTGTGTGGCGTGAGGGTCTCCCAGGGTCCCTCCCATGTGGTAAACAGCCAACAGAAGTCATGGAGCAAGGTGATTCAAGCCAGCTGTTCAGTGTGCTCAGGATCCTACTGTGGCACCATCTCTATTTTATTCTTGATGGATATCATTAATTATATTTATTGCTAGATGTGCCCCTTAATTGATTTAGGTCACTTATTAGTGTTTGTATGTGTGGAGGTCGTTCATACTGTTCCTTAAATTAATTACTAGCTTTTATCTTTATGCTAAGATAATTGTATGCCAATAGTTTTTACCTATGGTGAATAATGCTCTTTAGGAATATTTTTTACATGACTTTTAGGGACATGTGTGTGTATGTTTAAATAAATACACAACTTAGAATGGCATTCCATCTCTAGAATAAATATATATGTGTACATTTATTTTTAGTAGATATGGCCAGTTTTCCAAAGCAGTTATGTGCCCACTGTGATGCAGTGGGTTGCATCACATCGCTTCAATTTCTTAGTATTATAGAGATCTTCCATTGTACCCATTTTGATGAAAGTTGCATTGGTATTGAGATTTTTACTGTGGTTTTAATTTTCATTTTGTTGATGACCACTGAGGTTGAGTACATTTTTATATTGGCTATTCCTATATCCTCTTTAAAAATTTTTTTTATTGTAGAGAGAATAAAACCAAACAAAATAAAACAGAATAAAACCAATCAAAACAAGACCATGTACTTTTTTTTTGTACTGGGAATTGAACTCATGACCTCGTGCTTGCCAGGCAGGCGCTTATGCCACTGAGCTAAATCCCCAGCCCGAGACAGTGTGAGTGACGCAGAATTTCAAAACAAGGTAATAGGAAATCAACAATGATACCATAGTGCCTCTTGCTGTCTTCAAAATAGCTACCCATACCTACAGACATAGTAAAATCAAACAAAACAGAAACATAATACAACCAATAAAAACAAAACAATGAATGCAATACAGGATTTCAAAACAAAGTAATAGTAAATCCAAAATGACTACCATAATACATCTTGCTATCTTCAAAATAGCTGCCCATGCCCTCAGATACAACAAAATCAAACAAAACAAAACAATAAAACCCAACCAAACAATGAAAATGATACGCGATTTTGAAACAATAGGGAACTGACAATGGCCACCACCTTCAGAAGGAGATCCCCCATAGATGCCACATTGCATATTTATATCCTCTGAACAGATGATCAGATCACCAGCCTTAGGCCTGCAAAGTCAATGAAACACTAACCACTGCAAGCATTAAGTCACGTTTTACCTCATGAGCTATCATCACAGCCTGTGTTTCCCTGGATCAGCTGCTGCTCATGGCAGGGGGTGAGGCAGGGAACCTTGGCTCTTCCTGCTTCTCGTGCTGGAAGGGGCTGGCGCCTGGCTTTCCCCCAGTCAACCCGCCTGTGGTGCTGACTCGAAGGAGGTCTTAGCTTCTTGTTGACTTCTTGCTCTTTTCCGCCACAGTCCGTGAATGGTGCAGACTCACAGGAGAGGGCTGTATCTGGCTCTTCCCCTGGCAGCCTGTACATCGTGTTTTGAGAAGTGCTCACTTAGGTCTTTTCGTTTTTCTATTGGTTCATTTGCATTTTTCCTATTAATTTGCAGGAAAGGTATCTTCCATTTATGAAATCTTCAGCTGATGTACACATTAAAATTTTTTTCATTCTGTTATTTATCTTTTCAGTCTCTGAATGATATTTTTAATAAGTAGGAGTTCCTAATTTTAATCAGTCTAAATTATCAATTGTTTCTTGTGTGGCTAATTTTTGAGTATATGTATGTGTATTGGTAGTTTTTTTTTTTTTTTGACAACTCTTTGGGTGCTTCAAAGTCAAAGAGCTTCTCCTATAATTTCTTCTACAAGTTTTATAATTTTACTTTATTTTACTTTCCAGATCTATACCTATCTGGAATTGTGTGGTGGGAAGTAGGATCAAAATTCATTTTTTTCTGTACTGACATTTACTTGACTTAGTGTCAAGTCTTTAGGAAGACCATCCAACTGCTGCACTGTTCTCCAGTGTCACCTTTTTCATAAAACAGATGATTATGCAGTATGGACCTTTTAATGCCCTTTTTGTTATATTTCATAAATCTACTTTTATGTGCCTTTTCCCTTATAAACGTAACAATTGATTCATTAAATTTCACAACATATTTTTAAGAATTGCATGGGAATTTTTTGAACCTGTAGCTAATTTTGGGATTAAATTAACATTTTTATAATAGTGAATCTTTTAATTAACAAATATGTATAAATCTAAATAAATCACTTATTTAAATTTTCATTTCTCACATTTACATTTTGTTTTGTTTGTATTATTTTGTTTTGTTTTGTTTTTTGAGATAGGGTCTCCTTGTGTAGTTCAGGCTAGTCTTGAGCTCATGTAGCCCAGGTTGGCTCAGACTCACAGCAATACTCCTGCCTCAGTCTCCTCAGTGCTGGGATTACAGGCGTGTGCTACAGTGCCTGGCCAGTATTTGTAATTGTTATGCTATTAGAAAAATATTCTTTTAATGTTTTATGTGCCATATGGTTTTGCTGTTTTAAAGACATACAAATGGTGTTCGCATTGGGTTTTCATCTAATGACTTTCTGAAATTCATTTATAACTGATGATAGTTTGTAAATCCTTTTTGTGTACTATGAACACAGTTATTTTGCAAATAACAATGCTTTTCTTCTTCTTTTGAGTATTGTATACTTTATTTCCTGACTTCTTTGCACTCATTAGTATCTTCAGTCCAAAATTAGCAGAAATAGAAAAACAAGCATCTTTGTTCACTCTAATTCTCAGGCAGAAAGCTTTCAATATTTTAGCACTGAATACAATACTTGCTGGAGTTCTTTATAACACTCCATATCAAATAAAGGGGGTTCTTTTTTGTTCCTATTTCTGAAAAGGTTTTATTTTTAACTTAAAATTATAAATGTATGATCAACTTCATCAGAAGGTGTTTTTCATCTCCTTCCACAATCAAATGATTTTCTCTTCTGTTCTGATAATATAATGAATTTTAGTAATTTATTTATTTTACTGTGAAACCAAGTTTTCATTTCTGGAACAAATTCAACTTGTTCATGATTTATTTTACTCTGTGACTTTCACTGAATGTACTTTGCTAGCTTGGTATTTTTTGCATCTATGTTCATAAGACTGATTAGTCTGTGATTTTCTTCATGTTCTAATCAGTTTTTGTCAAGGTTACAATGACCTCACTAAACAAATTAGGAAACATTTTCTTTTTCCTAGTCCATGAAAATGTTTATGTAAGATTGGTGTCACTTCTTCCACAAATATTTGGAGGAACTCAGTTGGAGTTCATTTGGAGGAAAGCCATCTGTGCCTCAAGCTTGTTTTGTATAAATATTGTTAACTCCAACTTCAATATGTTAAATAGGTATAAGACTATTCCAGGTTTTCTATTTCTTCTTATGTCAGCTTTTGTTTTACTATCTATCTAAAATTTCAAATTTCTTAACGTTAACTTTTTCAAAATATATTGTAATTATTTTTTGAACATGTGCAAAATATGGAGTGAGGTCTTTTTCATTCACATTTGCAATTGTGCCTTCTCTATTCTTTTATCAGATTTCTCATAAACCCAACATTTTTATTATTCTGTTACAATTGCCAACTTTTGGGTACATTGATTTTCTTTCTTAAAAGCATGTTTTATAGTTTTTTAATTTCTAATATTAATTTTTACTATTTCCTTCCTTCTGTTTTCTTTAGATATAATTTTCTGTTTTCCTTGTTTTGGAGATAAATACCTAGATTACCTTTGTCTTTTATTCTTTTAACATATATGTGTATAAGGCTGTATTTTTGTTGTAAGCAGAGGTTTAACCACTTTCCTCAAATTTTGATATGTCAGATTATTACTGTCATTTAGTTTAGGGCATTTTCCAATTCCCATTGAAACGTTTCTCCTTGACCTATTTAAAAATGTATTGCTTAATTTTCAAATATTTGGGGAATTTCTACTTTTTTTTATTGACTTTCAGTTTAATTCTTCTGTGGGAAGAGAACATATTCTGAATTAATGTCAATCCTTTGAAGTTTCTTTTATGGCATAAAAGAACTTTTATGGCATAAAAGAACATAAATATCCCATGCACACAGAAATAGAATATACATTCTTTTGAGTGCAGTGTCCAATAATGTCACTGTATTAAATATATTACTTGTGTTGTTTATATTTTATATATTCTTACTAGACTTTCCTGTTTATTATAATTTTTTAGAGAGGAATGTGTTAAAATCTCCCATAATGAATAGATTTACCTATATTTCTTTATCTTTCTGTCAAGTTATTTGAAGCTATGTTTTTTTATATACATATACATTAAGAATTTGAATGTCCTCTTGGGAGATTAACACTTTCGTAACTATGAAAATTTTATTTCATCTTAATCATGTTTCTTGCCTTGAGTCTGCACAGCTATCAATGTAGTTGAAGCAGTTTTCTTTCAGATAGTGTTTGAATCTTTTATCATTTTGTAGTGCTTAATTACTCTACATCCTTATGTTTAAGGTGCATCTCCAGCAATCAGCATAGTTATGGTTTGGATCTAAAATATCTCCCAAAGGCAAGCTGAGAGGCTTTTGAGAAATTATCAGATCATGAAGGTGCTAATTTCAACAATGGATTAATACACTGATGAATCCATAGCTAAAGGGGCTCTCAGAGTAGAGCCTAGGTGAACAGAGTGAGTCATGAATGCATAATTGTGGGGACTATATCTTGCCCCATTCCTTTCCTCTTCTCTCTTTCTCTTTCTGCCTGTTTACTATGATGTGAAACTATTTGCTCAACCACATACTGTCTGCTTTGATGTTTGTGTTGTCTTGGGACCAGAAACAATGGAGCCAAGTGACTATGGACTGACACCTCTGAAAATGTGTACCAAAGTAAATATTTCCTTCTTTTAAATTGATTTTCTTAGGCATTTTGTCACAGTGATGGAAAGCTGACTAACACAGCATATGTTACATCCTGTATTTCAATGTGATTTGTTAATAATAGAAATTTTTCTGATACTGGGAATTGACCACCCTCACCCCTACAGACTATGCACTGAGCTACATCCTCAGCTATTTAAATTTATTTTAATTTTTAAATTTTGTTTTGAGATAGGCTCTTGCTAAATCATTAAGTTGCCTGTGCTGTGCTCAACCTTGTGATCCTCTCTGTCGCGGTCTTCCAGAGTGCTGGATTTAAAATAGACTACTAAGTGAACTGCTTATTTTCTTTGCATTTAATGTAATGCTTGACATATTTGGGTTTCTATCTGCTGTCATGCTATTTGGTCAAACTGCTACACTATAAATGAAAGGACAGTTAGTTCCTTCTACCTGAGACACTGTCTCTTGTGCTTCTTCTTACTTACTTGACTGGCTACTTTTTATCTTAGTTTTTTTTTTTTTTCTGTGCCTCTCTCTTTTCTTACACTTCTAAATGTTGGGGTTTCCTTTTACTCTGGCCTCACAATTCTTTCTTTTCAACTTATCCCTTAGAGGTAATCTTGTCCTTTCTGAAAGGTTTAAATAGGATGTCAAATTCCAGTTGTATAGCCCCACCCCGAACCTCTTCCCTGAACACCATATATGTGTAGCCAACATCAACATCATCATCTGAATGACAGCAGGCATCTCAAAACCAGTATTTGCAACACCAGCATCATAAAAGTGTGCCAGTCCCCATGCTGACCATTCTACAGTATTATTCCCATCCCAATAAGCAGGAGCTCTATTCTTTCACATTTAGCCCAAATGTTGAGATTGTTCTTGACATTCCATCCTCCCAGAAGGCTTGTTTATGATACCTTTAGGATTTATTCTCCATCCGACCACTTTCCAACATCTTGTTTCCTATTAGCTTGAGCCAAATTTCTGTCATCTCTCATCTGCTTTATTGCAGTAGCCTCCTAACTGGTTGCCTTGCTCGTAATCTGGCTGCCGTACAGCCTGTTTTCCACATAACTCGTGGAACGATCTTTTAAAAATAGCCAAATCACACCACTTCTATGTTTAAGACAAAAAGGACTTTCTATCTTCATTAGAATAAAACCTCTTTAGCATGAACTGTCAGAAACCTAATTGGCCTAGTTACAGTTACCTTTCTGAATTCAGTCTTTCTCTTCCCCCATTAATTGTCTCAGCCAAATTGTTGTCCCTGGTATTTCTCATAAATTCAAAGCACACTCTTGCCTCAGGTTCTTTGCATGTCATCCTCCCTCATATCTTTGTATGAATCATTTGTTTCCTTTAGGCCTGTGTGCCAACATCCCTTTCTGGTCATGCTATTTAAAATGCTAAAGCTCCTTTATTCCATAGCCCTCATCTCCTTCACTCGTGTCATTTCAGGCTACTACCTGATGTGGTCTATATCCATTTATTGATTTCCTTATAATTTGTTTCCCTGTACATAAGCTCTGAGGCACAACCATTTTATCTACCCATGTATCTCTAGAACAAATGTCAATATCCAGTATGTGGGAGACCATTCAGAAACATTTGCTAAATAAATGAACAAAACACATTTTTATGACAATCAATTGTATGGAGTTTACAATGCAGGTAATGTCTGCTAACTGAAGAGGAAGCGGAGGCTCGATCCTTGTGGAGATTTATAAAATCACCAAGCAGATGTTAAGTGGTTTAACTGAAATCCAAACAAATCTCTTTCTGCTTGGGTAAGGGATCATTCCACAGTGATGTATAGATGAGTCATGGCAGATTCTATACTGACAGTGATGACAGAAATTGGAAAGTGAAGGTCATGCAGCTTTGAAAGTCTCCTCTGCTCTGGTTTCTACATAGGTCAGCAAGGCCCCTCCTCAAGAAACAAAAATAGAGACCATATGGTGCTGTGGTTTCCTCATAGTTTGCCACACATAGAAAAGAAGTGGGAACTGAGTAGTGGGGTTTGGAAGAGGTGAAGCCTGAGACTGAGGGACTCCCAGTTGTCTGGGAGGTCATAGAAAATAAGTCATTAGGGGAGAAGGCTTTTTTTTTTTTGTCTCCAACACTGGGAAACAGTCAAGAACAAAGGAAAATTCATATAATTATTTAGTGAATATTGAGTTACCTACAATGTACAGGACATACTGTTATAGGCACTGGGAATAAATTATTGAATAAAAGCAAATAGGCCCTTGTCCTTTTCCAGTAGAAAAATATAAAGGTGTGAGTTATCACCAGATGGATGAATTTCTAAAGAACCTTGGGTTTTCTGTAGGGAGCACATTCAGTAATTTATCATATGACTTCCTTGTTGAAAGGAAGGACTTGTACTTGGTGTTAGGAAATGGTGTGACATGTTGGAGACAGAGCTAGGTACATACCTGCCAGGTCATACAAGAAGGGGATTAAGGGAGGATATAATTCTGAGATATGAGGAGAAGAGCTGGTATTTGGGAGTTCTAATTTGAAAATGAGGTAGAGTCTTCTAGAGATCCATTTTCCCTTGAGCTTGGCATATAGGCTACCTTTCCTACCTTTCTCTGTAGTTAGATGTGGTCGTATGACTGAGTTCCCATCAGCAGAACATGAGTGCAAGTGATGAGAGTAATTTCATGTCTGACCCTTAAATTTCTCTCATCTTGATACCTGGACTCACCCTGGGTAGTAGGCAGGCCAGAGGCCTCCTCTCAGGCAGGTGCGTTATCCAAGCTCTCTTTCCTCCTCTTTATCATTTTGCCTCAGTCTGTGCATGCTGCATTTTTTTAAAATCAGTACTGGGGATTGAACTCAGGACCATGTGCTTGCAAGGGAGGTGCTTATACCTGCTGAGCTAAATCTCCAGTCTCATGCATGATGCTTCTTTTCCAGAGCCAAAAGTCTTGTTCTTCTATGCGTTTCCATCATTATACATTTTTATGCATCTGCTGTTTATGCTTTAAGTCCTTTCTGTGGCCCTTTTATTTGAATTTTCCCTGAAAATTTTCATTCTTGAAGGGTCTGAATTTTCGTATGAAAATTCTCATATACTAAGAATTAATTTTGCCATTGCTGGTCAGTATTACCTGGCTACAAAGAACGCTAGTGTTGCCTAAACAAAAAAGAACAGGGTGAGAGAAAAAAAATCAAGGAAAAAATACATGCTGCCATTATGCAAATATATATTACTGCTTTGAGACTGAGAAAATACATATCCACATACAAGCGTTGTTAAGGTTCAGCGATTGTACGGTTTTACCTATTCTCTCAATGCATACTAACATAGACTGATGTGGTGATTGAAGTCCTCAAATGTTTTAGTGTTAAAAGGAGTTACTGCTAGTCAAAGACTTGAGAATTACTATCATAGTATATAGCAAAAATGCTGCAATGCACGTGTAAGGGTGTGTTGTGTACTTGTGTACATGTCAGTCATGCGAGGATCAGCTCATGTATACAAGGCAGAGGATCATTGATGTGGGCACCTGCATGGAGTTGCATTTAAAAAGCTAAAATGCTTTAAAGAAAGAAAAAGTTTTATAGTTTAAAAACAGAAAACCTTGCCAGTTTTAACAGTTTTATTCAAGATTAGTCAAATACAATAAACTATACATATTTAAAATCTATACTTTGAGAGGCAAATGAAGATAATGAAATAGGTACTACTCCTGAAAGTTTCTGTTCTCAGTTTTTAATTTTATTTTATTTCACTTTTTTTTTGGAACCCAGAGCCCTGTACAAGTTAATCATATGCTTCACCGACAGCTACACACTTGTTCCTCATATCTTTTGGAATTCTAGCTTTCCACTCTTCCTATCATTTCACACCTACCCCTCCCTCATCCCTAGGCAATCTCTAATCTGCTTTCAGTCACCAGAAATTAGTTTATATTTCCTAATGTCATAAATTTAACCTTACTATACGTCTCCTATTTTGTCTGGTTTCTTTCACTTAGTGTAAGTATTTAGAAAATCATTTGTAATTTTGCATGTAGCAGTAGTATATTTCTTTTTGCTACTCATTAGAATTCCACTGTGTAAGTACACTGCAATTGTTTATTCATTCACTTGTTGGACATTTTGGTTGTCTCCATTGGGTTTTGGCTATTACAAGTAAGTCTGCTATAAATATTCATGTTCAAATCATTGTACAGGTGAATACTTTCATTTTTCTTGAGATAACATCTAAGGTCAGATTGGTTGGATAATATGTTAGGTGTATATCTGACTTTTTAAGAACTGCCAAATTATTTTCTAAAGTATTTGTAGCATTTTACACCCCCACCAGCAATGTATAGAATTCCAGTTGCTCTGAATCCTTATTACCACTTGGCACTATTAGTTATTAAAATAGAAGTCATGTTATGGTTTTTTATTTCCATACTAACTACTAATGTTAGACATCTTTTTTATGTTACAGTTAGTCAGTATAATTTCTTTGAAAGATAGACAAAGTTTTGTTCATTTATTGAGTTATTTTTAACTGAGTTTTTCTTATTGTTTAGTTTTAAATATTGTTTACACATTTTGCATAAAAACCTGTGTGTGTGTGTGTGTGTGTGTGTGTGTTCTTAGAAACTGAACTGAGAGTCTTTACATGGAGCTACATCCCCAGCATTTTAAATTTTTATTATTTGATTTTGAGACAGAATCTTGCTAATTTGATAAGTTGCCTAGGTTGAACTCAAACTTGCAATTCTCGGTCACCCAAGAGCTTCAGGGACCCATAGGCAGACCTTTTGGAAGGGATCGGATTAAGGGGCTTACAGCGACTGCCTGTTAAGAAGTGGTGCCTAGCTGGAAGAGGTGGTCACTGTGTGTGTGGCCTGGAAGGGTTCTTTGGCCTCCCTGGCTCTTCCTTTCCTGTTTCCTGTCCTCCAGGTCGCGAGTAGTTCTCTGCCATACCCCTCTCGTGCTGCCATCCTGTTTCAACACCAGCCAACTGTGGACTAAAATCTGATCCAAAATAAAGCTCTCTTTCCTTAAATTGCAGGTGTCAGATAAAACATCTGACATCTGCTCCAGCAGCAGGGGAAGTAACTAAGACAGCTAGGATGGTGAATCACAATGATTGTATTTGAATGCAATGTTAGATTCAATTTGATAATATTTTTGTTGAGGATTATTTCTTATATTTTCACCAGAGATAAATATATATATCTGGTTTTCTTAGTTGTAATGTCTCTCTGGTTTGTCATCAGGGTAATGTTGGCTTATATAATGCATTGAGATGTACACCCTCCTCTTTAGTTTTATTTTGGAAGAAATTTTGTAGATTTGGTAATATTTTTTTCCTGAAATTTTGGCACCAGGAGAGTTTGAGTCTAGCATGGATCTTGCTTCTGTGAAAGCTCTGAACTACAAATACAATTTTTAAATTAGATATCTGGTTATTTGGGGTAACTATTCTTAAGTTTCAGTAATTTGCACCTTTCAAAAATTTGTTCATTTTCTCTAAAGTTGTTAAAAAATATAGCCATGAATTTGTTAAAAATATTCTCATAGTATCTTTTTCATATCTGTAGAATCTTTAGTGATACCATCCTGTGTTAGCTATTTCTCTCGATGCTGGGACAAAAATAACTGACACTAAAAAGGCAAGGTTGATTTAGTTCACAGTTTTTAGAGGATTCAGTCCATGATGGGCTGGCTCCAAGGCAAGGCATTGTGACAGAGAAGCATCAGTTCATGGCCTCCAAAGATCCTAAAAGCAACGTGTGCAGAAGGGGAGGAGCAAGCCTCTTTGCCTCCCTTGTATTGTCTGCAGGCTACTTACCCTAGGATGTGTGTAGCATCTTTCTTTAGTTGAGCATGTTTTTGAAGTTTTGTTACTAGACACAACAATATTTAGAATTGTTATGTTATTTCTATTGAATTTCCTATATTATTATGAAATGAGTTTTATTATCCTTGCTAATACTCTTTGCTCAAATCCATTTTATCTAATGTTAATATAGCTACTCTAGTTTTCTTTTGATTAATTTCTATGTAGTATACCTTTCCCCACCCTTTTATTTTTAACTTACTTTTGTCTTTATATTTAAACTGGGTTTCTTGTGTAAAACATATATTTGAATGTTGCTGTTTTTTCAATGTGTATTGTGTCACAAGCCTTGTTTTTTAAATGCAGATATTTTGTTTATTTTCTTTTAATTTGATTATTGATATGGTTAATTTTAAATCTACCATCTTGCTATTGTTTTCTTTTTTGCTTTTTATTCCCACTGCCCCCTTTCCTGATATCTTTTGGATTATTTTTATTATTTATTTTGTCTTCTTTATTAGCTATACTTGTTATTTGAATGGTTGTGGATAGTGGTGTACCTCCTCACTGTCTATCTTCAAGCAATATTATATTGCTTGAATATAAGATCCTTACTGCAGTATATTTTCACTTCTCTGGTCTGTCTTTATGCTATTGTCACATATTCTACATATGTGACACATAATGTAATGCCACCAATACAATTTTATTTTTATTTATAGAATGTGTGTAATTATTAAGAAAAACTCACATATGCATCACCATATTTCTGTTTTCAAGATATTAACATTTTTGTGTATGGAGCCATATTTCCATTTGATATCATTTTTCTTTTGCCAGGAAGAATTTTTGTAATCTTTCTTGTCGTGTAGATCTGGTGAAAAACTAGTTCAGTTTTTGTGTGCCTTTATTTATGCTTGATGTTTGAAAGATATTCTTGCTAGGTGTAGAATTTTAGTAGATTTTTTTCTCAGTATTTTAAAGACTTTTTTCTCTTATCTTCTAGCTTGAATTATTTTGATAAGAAATGTGTTGTCATTCTTATCTTTGTAGTCCTGTATATGATGTCTTTTTTCCTCTGGTTGCTTTTATGTTTTGGTTATATGTGCCTTGATATAATTTTCTTCATGTTTCTTTAGCTTGAGGTTTCTCATGTTTCTCTATAGTTGTGCATTTATAGTTTTTATCAAATTCAGGAAAATTTCTAAATTATTTTCTCATTTTTTTCTGTCTTCATTCACTCCCCTTTAAAATTCAAATTATGTAAATATTAGACTTCTTTAAGCTGTCCAAGTAAAAATTCCTGTATGACTTTTAAAAAGTAATTTTCTTTATGTGTATCACTTGATATAGTTTCTTTCAATTCACTAATCTTTTCTGTAGTATTTAACCTGTCATTAACCTATCCATTATATTTTTTATCTCAGACATTGTAGTTTTTTATCTCTAGATGCTTGATTTGTATCTTTTTATTACCTTCCATGATTCTATTTAACATATTTACTCTTTCCTCTAGTTGTTGAATATCTAGAATATAGTTATTATAACTGTTTACATGGTCTCATCTACTATTTCTAATATGCTAGGCAATATCATTTCTGGGTCACTTTCAGTGGCTTTCTCTACTCTTTATGGGTCATATTTTCCTGTTCTTTTGCTTAGTTGGTAATTTTTATTGGATGTAATATATTATGAAATTTACTGCTTTTAAATTTATTTTAGATGTGACTAGAACAGCATTTTTCCTGGGCTAATTATTCTCTGCAAGCATCCTTTTGGTGCTCTGGCCAGTTCCTCATGTTTTTCAATCTGGGTGATTATTCCAGGAGTTGTTACCTTTAAGTTTTATGCATGGTTTCTTCTCCAGACCTATGTAGCTTCTTCACATATACACACTGATCAGTATTCTGCTGAACACCCCAGGCAGACCTCTAACTCTCTTTTTACAGTTTCTCTTTTCTGACACTGCATTGTGCCCCCAAACTCTAGTTCTCTTCACAGCCCTGTACTTTATTTCCTCAACTTAGGAAGTTCTCTAGGCTTTTCCTGTTCCCCTCACTGTGCCATACCCTGAAAAACATTTTAAGGAAATAAACTGAGGGAGTCACAGGGCTAATCTCTTTTGCTTTCTGTCTTAGAGGGTCATGGCATTTTTTCCCATGGTGTCTGTTGTGGTTTGAATGTTTGTGTCCCTCCAAAATTCATTCATTTATCTCCAGTACATTGAGCTTAAGAAGTGAAGTTTTTAGGTCACTAGGGTTCTGCCTTTGTGAATGGGTTCACTGGTCTTGTAAAAGGTCTTGTGGGAGCCTGTTTAGTCTCCTTTGGCCTTCTGCTGTCAGAGGACTCGGTGTTCATCCCTTCCACCATCTTGTGATCTAGCAATAGGCACCATCAGCAAGCCTTTCTCAGACAGCAAATATGCTGGCACCTTGATTATGGAGTTATAGAACCTTTAGAACTTCTAAAATTGTGAGAAAGAAATTTCTATCATTAAAATTTACTCATTCTAATGTATGTTGTCACATCATCAGGAAAGGACTTTCCAATGTCTTTGAAAACTGTTGTCACTGTGTTGTCCAGTTTTGGAAGTCATTTCAGGCAGGAGGGTATGTCTGGTCTGTTGCTCCATCATAACCAGAAGCAGAAATATCTGCTTATATATTTCATTTCTTCAGACTATGTGCATTACTGTTCATCTCTGAGGTCACATTGAGTTGGAAAGCCCCTAATGGTCAGCATTAGAATTTACAGGGCTCATGAATACTGAAGTGAACAAAAAAGGATACACCAGGTCAAGGTTTTTTCCTTTGACTACTTACTATAATCAAATCATTTTTATCACTTTAAAGCATTTTCAAAGTATAACAATTGTTTGAACCCTCAAGGGAGATGTGGTTCCAGGTCAGTGAATGCTCTAATGGAATTTTATCCTGAGAAAGAGACAGATTTCTGATCTTAGACCTTGCTTTAATAACAAAAGCAAGGCTATTGGCTGGTGAACTTGGTATGTAAGACAGAAACTGTTACATGTCCTTTACACACTCCTGCTCTCCAGTTCATTGCATGAAACGTTTGGCCTCCCAAAAGTGATAGCTCAGGGTTCTGCCCCTCTGGCAGGGGATTCTGCCCTTCTGGCACATCTATTTCTCCCCTCAGTTACTATGCCAAGTGAGAGCAGCAGATGTCCTAGGTGGGATCCTCTGTGATTTAGTGGTACTTCGTGCTTCAGTTTATCTCATCTTTGTTGCAGACAGGCTGAAAACTTATTTTTTAAAACTGCACTTAGCAAAGCGTTGCAGAATGGGTAAAAAGCTTTTTGAAAGTGAAAGTGTTCCAGAAGACTTGGCATCTCTCTCCCCACGGCGATCTGCAGAGACAATCAGTTTATTAGAAGCCCAACAGTCATGTTCATTGCTGCACGCTGGTTCCATTACCAATGGCTGCTGGATGTCTGGGTTCAGCGAGGCCTCTTTGGTCTCACTGAGTTTACTGCTGTATCCAGGATGTGATCACAAACAGTCAGAACTCAATTAAACTTGTCAGAGTTGTAAAGAAGAGTACTGTAAAGGATGTATCGTCCTGAACTTTTCTTTCAAATGGAGACATCATTCTTCTTCCTGAGTGTGCTAAGAGTGAGTAGGGATCTCTGCCCCTAACTTTAGTTTTTGACTGTAACAGAAAAAAGATTTAATAAATATTAGATCTTATTATTATTACCAGTTAAATATTTATTACATATTTATTTGACAAATTCAGTGAGAGGCAACTGAACTTCTTAACATTTAAGTTGATGTTCCTGTATTAGCAATGTATCTTCATATTTTTGTTTGTTAATGGATGTTACAATTCTGAGTTGGAAGAACACATGAATGGCTATCATAAGAATGGATAGAAAGCAGGGGGAGGAGAAAAATAAAGAGGAGGGGTGACAAGGAAAAAAGGCAAATATAAGAAAGGAAAATTCATTTGATGAGGATGATTGTTCCAATTTCCTTCTGGTATTGCAAGTGCTGTGGTGTAGGGTAGCCAAGTCAATAGATATTCATTACTTCTTCCCTCATGTTATCCAGATTTCTGCTCAGAAACCTCAGCCACTCAATCAGAAGTACTTTTCATCCATTACTGTTTAAATTCTTACCCACTTTTATTTTCCTTTGTAGGGCTTATAATTGAGATACAGAGGAAAAGTGAAGGAAGAAGAAATAGAGGTTTATCCAGATTATTTTTATTATTTATATTTATTTTTTAAATTTGTTATTAGTTATATTTATTTGTTGAATGCCTGTCACACTCCTGAGATGTCAGCTCTTCAGGGCAAGAGCTGTGTTCTTTATCATGTTGCATCTTCAGTGGTTAGAACAGTGATTGGCCAGTCACTTAGTGGCACTTAGGAAATAGTTGTAGAATGGCTAAAAATAAATTAAATAATTGGATAGTGACATCAAAAAAGACAGCTTATCTGGGCTTGGTAATGTACTCTTGTAATTCCAGCACTTGGGAGGCTGAGGCAGAAGGATTACTGCAAGTTTGAGACCAACTTGGGCTACAAAGTGAGCCCCAGGCTAGCCTAAAATGTATAGCAAAATCCTGTCTCAAAAAGACAGACAAACCGCCCCCCAAAGCTTAGCACACTGCTTGCCCCAACATGGAAAACTGAAATACAGCTATGTTAATGTAAATGCATTTTTAACCAATATGATTCCACTAGTAGAACAATCTAGTTGGAAGATAGAGAAAGTAAACACTGAAGAAAAGTAAGAGTATTCATAGATTCTTACAAAGTGTGTAATTGAGATACAGAGGAAAAGTGAAGGAAGAAGAAATAGAGGTTTATCTGGATTACTTATAGTTGTAAGGCAATCAATATATAAAATACCTTCACTCCTCCCCACAGACACACATGAAATCAAGGTTTGGAAGGTAGAGGAGAGTAGAAACGATATATCCCTCTTTTGTATTATATTTGAAGGATGTATATAAAGAGATGATAAAGTAAGGAAAGAGGACTAAGCATGAATTCCAGAGCAGTAGAGGTGATAAGCAAACAACAAAAGTAACTTCCAATTGCATACAAATATGCTATTTTTCTCCCATCTTAAAGCAAATTTCTCTTGACCTCTTGTTCTCTTGTAGCTTTGGTGCCATTTTTCTGACTTTCTTAAAAACAAAATTCAAAACTCCTTTATCCACTTTCTCTTCTCCAAGGAGAACCCTTTTGAACCCTTCCAAGTAGGGTTTGTCACTCACAACAGCATAACATTGTGCTTGTAAAGTTCGCAGCCCTGCCACCTTCACTGGTCAATGCTTGGTCGCCATCTGTGAACCCACGAGCAGCATTTAGACCACCTGGATGCTCTTCCTCTTTGAAATACTTCAGTCTCCTGGACTTCTGCCTCTGTCACTGATTGCACCTTTCTAGTTTCTTGAATGTTACTCCCTGATTCAGTGTCTAATGTTTTCTGCTTTTCAAACCACATGCATGATTAGGGTTTCTCACTTAACATCCTCACTTTGGTTTTGTTTTTACCCTATCTTCTGTATCAGGACTCTTCTGTTCAACTGTTCTCTCCTTTGTGTATTTAGAACTGAGTTCATAATTTCTTCTAAGTCTTCTTCCCATTGTATGTTCAATCTTGACAAATGTACTTTTACCTTCCAGTTGTTCAGATCAAAATCTGTGTCATCCTTGATTTCTTTTCTTCTCTTAAAGCCATGTATATTCTAATTCTAAATTCTTTCATCTAAGTTTTCTTTCTTTTTTAAAAACTATTTTATTTCTTTCCATCTTCATTTTCTTTTCTTTCTTTCTTTTTTCCTACATTCTTTCTTTTCTTCCTTTTTTTTTTTGAACCAAGGTCTTGCTATATAGTTCAGACTGGTCTTGAATTTACTATGTAGTCTTGAACTCATGGCAATCCTCTTGCCTCAGCCTCCCAAGTGCTGGTATCACAGGCATGTGCCACTATACCTGGTTTACATTTTCAAAATATATGTCAAATCCAACCACTTTAACTCTCTCCATCATTTCTATCAAAGTTACTTGCTGCAGAAACCTGACTGCAAACTGGCCACCAAAGATCTTTCTTTTCTGATACTCATGCTGTTATTTAATTTCTTCCCATGCTATAGCTGTGCTGATCTGTGGGGCCAATAGAATATGGAAGTGATGGTGTATGATGTAAACTTATGCTCTCTGTGCTCTTCAAACATTCACTCTGAGGGAGGCCAGCCACTTATTGTAAAGACACTCAAGCAACCACATGGAGAAAGCCATGAGATGAAGGTGATGCGTTTTGCTAGCACCAACATATTAACTACAAATGAGACACATTAGATATAAATCTTCCATCTCAGCAAGCTCTCTGATGGTAGTAGACTGGCCAGCATTTTTAGTACTATCATGAGAGATCCAAGCCAGATTCACCTAAGCTGCTCTCAAATTCTGACCCATAAAACTGGAGTAGATATAAATGTTTACTATTGTTTTAAGAAGCTTAATTTTGAGCAAGTTTGTCACCTCCCAATATATTCTGTTACTATTGGTTCTTAACTGATCTTGCTGTAGTGTATTCTTCACTCAGAAGCCTGAGTAAGACTTTGAAAACTAAGTCATACCATGATACGTAAAATATACTGGGTGAGATTATTGACAGATTAGATATTGTAGGATACAAGATTAATGAACTTAAAGATACAGCAATAGGATGGTTCAGAATGAGACATACAGCAAAACAAAACTGAAAAAATCAAGTGTCAGAAGCTGTGAGCAACTCCAACAGGTCTTTACTGTCTGATTCTCTAAAAGAGAAAGAAGGCCAAAAGTAACATTTGAAGAAATAATAGCCATCTTTTCCCAGATTTTCATAAAACCCATAGAGCCAAGCTCAGTGAATTCTTAACCACAAAAGACATGAGGAAAACTACACCAAGCCACTTAATAAAGTTGCTTAAAATCAGTGAAAAAGAGAAAATGTAAAAAAGAAACCAGAAAAGAGTGAGATTTTGTGCAGAGGATAAAAAATCCTTGTTTAAAAAGTATACCAGGTAAATAATTTTCTAGACATTTAAAAGGTAAAAGAATAGATCACAACTGTATCTGTGCTGTAAAAAATGTTAAAAGAAGCCTGTTATCAGTGAAATGATGTAAGATTGAAATGTAGATAAACTCAAAAGATTCAAGAGTACCAGATGCAGTAACTACATGTGTAAATAAAAATTATTTTTACTATTAAGACCTTAGAAGCTAGCTGAGTTTTTAAAGCAAAATAAGAACAAGTTATTTGGTTTATTAACATGTGGATTACTCAAATGTGTTCTAGCAGTAACATAGGAGGCTAGGAGAGTAGAAATGGAAGTATATCTATATAACTTCTTA
The DNA here is from genome assembly GCA_004027295.1 of Dolichotis patagonum. Taxonomy (NCBI): domain Eukaryota; kingdom Metazoa; phylum Chordata; class Mammalia; order Rodentia; family Caviidae; genus Dolichotis; species Dolichotis patagonum. The sequence goes on along the minus strand of PVJX010008305.1, from coordinate 21,073 downwards.
CACTGATATAACAGTATAATATTACTTGAAGGTTAGACTGTGATTAATTTATTGTAAAAAACAACAATAAAAATATTTTAAAAGCAGAGTTACAGTTAATAAGCAAAAAAACAATATGAAAGAAAATTTTAAAATAGTCAAAGAATTCAAAATAAGGAAAGAAAAGAAAAAAATGGGAAGAAAGAATAGATGGACAAATGTAAAACAAACAAGTGATAAATTCGAACCCAACCACATAAAAACATTAAGTGTAAATGTTCTAAACACTTACATTCAAATTCAATTTTATCATAACCACAAAAACTTATTATTAATATAGACACAAATAACTAAAAGCAAAAGAATGATACTGAATATTAACATGTTAACCATATTAACACCAATTGAAAGAACACTTGAATGCCTATGTTGATAACAGTCAAAGTAGATTTCAGAGAAAATAATACTAGCAGGGTTAAAGTGGGTCATTTTACAATAGTGAAAGCATCAGTTAATTGAGAAACTATAACAATCATGAATGTTTGTGAAACACAGCTACAAAATGTGTGAAGCAAAAGTCAATAGTACTGAAAGAAGTAGACAAACCTACATCAAGTAAGACATTTCAACACCTTATAATTGATAGTCAAGTAGATGTAAAATTAGTACTGAAATAGAAGACTTATAAATGGTAGTGAACAACATTACTAACCAACTTGACCTAATTGCCATTTATATGATATTCCATCCAGCAACATTGGATTACATGTTCTTTTCACATTCACATTGAGCATTCACCAAGATAAACCACATTCTGGCCTGTGAAATGACTCTCAATAAATTGTTTACAAATTAAAACATTTCAAACTATACATATTGTGTTCTCTAATAACAGTGGGATTAAATTAGAACACAATACCAGAAAGATATCTGGAAGACTGTCACTATTTAAAAACTTAATAATATACTTCTAAATAAGTTGAGTCAAAGAAGAAATAAAATGGGAAATTAAAAAGTATTTTAACATGAGGGAAAATGTTAATAAAACATAAGGAAATTCATGGAAAATGACTGAGTCAGTTTTTAGAGGATATTTATAGCATTGAAATGTCTATATTTAAAAAAGTAACAAAAAAATGACCTGTGTTTCCAACTTAAGAAACTGGCAAATAAATAAATAAGTGAGTCAAACCAAAAATAAGCAGAATGGAGGAAATGATAATGATCAAAGCAGAAAAATAATGGAGAAAAGAAATGGTACCAAAGAGAGAAGATTCAAAGAACTAATGTCAAGAATGAGACAGCTGATAACATTATTGATTCCACCGACTTTAGAAGGGTAATAAGATGACATAATGGACTACTTTATGTCCATTAATGAAATAATTTAAATGAAATGTATACATTTCTTGAATAATACTAAATGTCAGCTCAAGGTGAAATAGATAACCTGAAAAGTCCTATATGTATTACAGAAATATAATTGGTGTTTAAATATTTTCCCACTAATAAAACTTTATCTTTGATTTCCACTGGTATTTCTACAAAATTTCAAGAAATTATACTTACAGCAATTTTGTACAAGTTATAGAAAAAAATTGAAGATGCAGAAGTACTTCCAAATTTATTCTGAGATACAAATATTACTGTGATACAAAAGCAGACAAAGATATTAGGGAGAAAAAAAGCACCTTCAGAGCAATTTTCTTTTGAGCAATACATTCAAAAATCATTAAGATTTTTACAATTCTAATTCTGTTAAATAGATATGTGGGTTGGTTGTACAACATGATCAAGGGAGGTTCAACCCAGCCATGAAAGCTCAATTTAACATTTGGAAGTCAATCAATGTAATCCAGCATATTAACAGGCTAAAAAGGAAAGCTACATGTTTATTTCAATAGACATGGAAAAAGAATTTCACAAAATACAATATTTGTTTTCACTTAAAACTCTCAGAAAATAGAACTTTATTTACTTGATAAATAAATGTATGAAAAACCCACACTGAAAATCATTCATAATGAAAAGACATTGAGCATTTCCCCCCTAACATCAGGAACTAGTTAAGGATATTCAATTTTACTTCTGTTCAGGATACTAAAATATCTAGCCAATGTGATAAGGCAAGAAAAGAAAGTAAAAAACATCTAGATTGGAAAGCAAAAGGTAAAACCGTCTTTATTTTATCAAAACCTTACCATCTATACAAAATGCCCTATGGCAGCTACCAAAAAACTCCAAAAACAAAACCAGTACAAATTTAGAACCAGTATATGAGTGTGGCCAGGCTGCAAATATAAAATCAATATATGAAAGTCAATTATATTGCTATAGCCAAGTAATAAACAATAGCAAGTTGAAATTTAACTGTTGGTGTCAGTTACAAGAACTTCAAAGATGTGAATTCCTCAGGGATAAACAGAACATGAGATGCACAAGTTCTGTATGAAGTTTTCTGCTGAAAACTTCAAAATATTGCTAGTTGCTGACTTAGGAAGACTTATGATGTATTTATGGGTCAGAGACTCAATTCTGTTCTCTATTATCTCCTATTTATCTGCTGATGCAATACAGTCAAGTCAAAATAATATATATAAGACATTTTAGAGAAATTGACAAGCTGATTCTATAACTCATAGAGAAAGAATAATCTAGAGTAGCTAGAACAGCTCTGAAACAGAAAAAAGAAAGTTGTAAGATTTACATTATCGACATCAAGATTTGTTATAAAGTTACAATAGTCAAGACAATGTAGTATGGGACTGACAGCAAGATACAAGGTGTTCTCAAAATATATGATGAATATTGAAATTTTAAACATTTAGTACAGCAAAAGACACATTGCATTAATTCCTCTCAAAATAACTCTCTGCACACACTTCAAACACATTTATTCCATCATTATAACAATAATGATGGAAGTAATTTTGGAAGTCTTCTCTTGTGTCTTTAAGTATGGCAAATGGTGCTACCAAGTACCACTCAACAGAGAGCAGGTTTGTAAAAACATTACACTGTGTCTCCATCCACCTTATTCACTGGATCTGACACCATGAGACGTCTGATTTCCACAAAATCAAAATGACCATTCAGGACATTGAGGCTGCTACAATAGCACAATGAGGGACATAAAAGAGGACTTCCAGAACTGCTTCAGAAAGTGGCCAGAACAATAGGATAAGTGTGTTTGATACAAGGGAAAGTATTTTGAGGGAAGTTAATGGCAGTATGCATTTTATTGTAATTTAGAAATTTATATATTCACTATATTTTTGGTGACACCTGACAGACAAATAGTCAGTGGAACAAAGTAATATCATGAGTAGATGTAGACAGATATGCTATTGTGGTTTTTCAACAAAGGGACAAAGAAGAATAGAGAATGTCTTTTCAACAAATGGTGCTAGAACAATTGGCTATGCATTTTCAAAATGCCAACCATCATTCACACTTTAAATCATATACAAAAGCTTATTAACATGGACCATATACAGTACCTAAATGTATAGCCTAAAACTGGGGAGCTTTTTGAAGAAAACATAGGAGACGTACTCAGCTGGGCTCACCCATTTCTGTGCAAGTTTCCCAGGCCTGACTGCTACATCAAAGTCTCTGAGGTGCTTATTAAAATGCAAATTCCTGAAACTCATCCCAGATCCAGTGAGTCAAAATTTCCAAGGAAGGGCCTAGGAATCTATGTACTAATCACGCTAACTTCTCTGTGACTGTTAAGAAAGGACAAGGACAAGGACATTGGCTTTAGGTTTTTAAAACCTTATTACCAGCAGTTTCTTTTTTCTCTCTTGCTTAGTCCAGTTCCTCTGGAGCCCCTCTTTCACACCATAGAAGATAAAATGAACAATAGCTGAAAAGCTTCCTTCTCATTCTAAAGACCTCTGAGAGTGTGGATTAATTTTTAATTGAATTGAATTATATTGTTTATCATGTCACTATTTCTAATACCACTTCTGGAAATTGTCATTGATGGAATGTTACTATTTAGCCTTGTGTTATGAGAATACTATGAATTAGTACTTCTTTCCTCATTTTACAAAGAATGAAAGAAAGCCTTAACAACCTTACACAGTTTGAGCACAAATAACATGAATCATTTGGCCACGCTATAAAGCAAGATTTTCCTTGATTCTAAAATCCATGTTCTTAATCATCATGCCAACCATGATTCAGGGGCGTAAGACATTCTTTCTCATGGGGACATATCCTGTAGTTATTACTATGACAATTAGTTACTGATTTCCATTTGCGTTCCTGGCATTTTGCAGGTCACAAAGACGGGCATGAGGCTTTCGTCTCGCCCTGAGTTGCTGCTCACTCTCTGGGGGGAGGTACTGACAATAAACAAAGAGAAAAAAATGTTAAAAAAGATAACCAGAACCTGATGCTGAAGTGTGATGACAGAAATGACAGACAAAAAGTGGAGAAGAAATTGGCAAAGCCATACAAGAGAGGAGAGAGCAAGCAAGCCAAGAGGACAGGGAAAAGGCACCTATAATGAGCCCAGAACTCAGTAGTCTGTGTAGACAGTGTTTATTGTGCCTCTTGTGTCACATTGACAAAAATCCAGACAGTACCCAACTATCCACCAGCAGGGAAAGGGTGAACAAATTAATTGTGACAAATCATAAGATAGAAATATTAATGTGTTTGCTTTCATCTATTTATAATTCTTTGTTTAGAGGAAAAGGCAAATATGTATCATAGGATCACAATTTTGCAAAAATGACCAGCCTCAAGCCAAAAGGTTACCTGTGCATACATTTCTGTGGGCATGGGTTCTACATGTCACACAGTAGGTGACGCATGCTACTTCAGCAAAGTTTGAACAGAACTTTACTAAGAAAGAGAAAAAAGTTCATCCACCAAGAAAGATGAATGAAAGTGGAAGCATGACCATGATCAAATACCACGAGGCATCAGGTAAGTGACATCCTGCTCTTCTTAGTGATGAATAGAGTAAGTGACATAGAGGAAGAATCAGGTCTCATTTCACAGGTGATATCTCAGACTTGTTCCTAAGTAGGAGCCTATGCATGGTGGGTAGGACTTGAGACCTTCCTGTAAAGTGACAGTCACTAGTGGGGGCACCAGAGAAAGTGCTTCAGACCCAGCAGCTTCTCCCGATTAGTGTATTCTTGTGCCCCCAGGTGCTTAGAGGTCAGAGCTGAAGCCACTCCCCAGACCATCCTTTTCAAAGTTAAGATGCAGTGCAACCCTTGTCTTTGTGGACCCTCTTCACCTGCTCTCTTTTCTCTGTGACCTCTTACAGGCCTTTGTAAGCATGCCCTGGATGGAACCTAGAGAAAGTAGGTGAGGATGGGGGAGTTGATGGGAACCTACTAGCCTACTTCGTGTCCAGGCTCTTCCTTACCTCCTGCCTGAAAGATTACCCTTACCTTGTTACGTGCATAGTCCAGCAAGTGTAGACAAAACCCCACCCAACCACAGCATGGGGACGAGTGTGTTTATAGTCACAGAATCACATACTAGGAAGGAAGTCTTACTAACTGAACATTTGCTACCCCGACCCCCCCCAATTCATAGGTGGAAACCTAACTATCAGACGAATTGTATTTGGTGATGTGAAATTGCAGATGTTTAGGAATGAGAGTATTGCCCTTACGAGAGACCCCAAAGAGATGATCTCTCTTGACCATGTGAGGATCTAGCAAGAAGATGGTTGTTTGCAAACCATGAAGAGAACCTTCATCAAAACCTGAATTAGCAGGTGCCTTGATCTTGGACTGCCCAGTTTCTAGGACTGTGAGAAATAAATTACTCACAGCTCCAACTTTGTGGGTTTTTAAAAATTCTAATAATATTTTTTAATTGAATGGGTAATGACACGAAGTGATAGGAGAGCCTTGGAGCCCTGGTTTTTACACACAAACTCTCTGCCTGCCAGTTTTCTTTTGGCTCTTAAAGATCAAGCATTAGATCAAGACCAGAGGGCCCTGGTATGGCATTTCCCCAAATTCACATGGCAAGCTAAGTACTTGAGAACTGCTGAAAGGCTCAGTTGCCTTAACTATTGCCCTGTCTCTACCTCAGTGTTTGGTTTAGATCAAGAATGTCCTCAAAGTCTTCAGGTGCTCAAAGGTAGGGATTTTGGAAGGTTATGAAGGTTAGGGGGATTTGCTGTTAGGAGGAAGGGCCTGGTCAGGAAAGGCAGGTGGATGAGAACATGACCTGGCAGTGTATATCTCCTTTTCTGCCTCTTCCTTTCTTTCTCTACTTCCTGGCCACTGTGACATGAACAACTTCCTTCCACCCAGGCCCTTCCAACGTGCCCTTTCTGTGTTTAAGTTTGCTGAACATGGACTGAAATTTCTAAGGTGGTGAGATAACTAAACTGCTCTTTTGAGTCATGAGTGTCAGCAATGAGGAAAGTGACTAAACCACTCAGCTCATATAAGGGAAAGGCACAGCTTCAGTGTCTACAGCACAATGCTTATTTTTTCCCTGCTTCTACGGATTTTTATATAATACTGACATCTTCTCAGTCCAAATCTGCTCTTCTGCTCTTCCCCTCCGCCTTTACTTCTCTACAGAGTTTATCTTCTAACATGGCTTTAACTTTCAACCTAATATTTTGCCCGTTAACATTCCTCATCTGTCTCGCTGCATTTTGTGTTATCATATAATACCCGGGGCTGAGTAATTTGTAACAGATTGAGATGAACAGGCTCATTGTTATGGAGGCTGGGAAGCTCAAAAGCGTAGTGCCAATAGCTTGTGAGGCAGCATGGAAGATGGTGATCACAAGGACCGAAGGGGACCAAACTCACGCTTTTAGAATAGCAATCTCACCCTGAGGGTAAAGCCCTCATGACCTAATCACCTTAAGTGACTCACTTTTCTGTATTGTTATGACAACAATTAAATTTCAACATGAGTTTTGTAGAGGACAAACATTCAAACCATAGCACTATATCCTTATGTTATAGGAATGATATAGAACCTCTGAATGACGCAAGGGAAATATAATTCCTAAGTTCTAAGAAACGACAAAAGTTAAGCATAGGAAATATTTATCAAGAGAAACACAGCTCTTGCCTAAGAGAGACAGGATGAAACCTGGCATGTAGATTGCCTGTAAACCCACTTCTCAAAGGAAGTTTTGTAGAGAGCAATCATGAGGTGAGTACAAAGTGAGACAAAACTATGGGCAACCGCAAATATTACAAGTATAGTCACATTGGTCCAATGTGAAGCAAGTCACATAGCCAGTGTACATGGAAAGAGCAAGGACCTTTCCTGGAAGGGATGGGTCAAGGAGGTCTTGGTCCCCCACTCAGGTGACTGATGCCTATTTAAACTATTGATCATTAAAGTTTATGCCCTAGAGAAGTATGCAGGTGTAGTCATTCCATCCTTGTCTTGAATGCACCTCCACCCACAGTTATATGTTCTTATTCTAGCCTAGCTCTGTTTGGCTGCCTGTAATATTTCTATATAACTTAATGGTCTCTAATATTCCCCCTTCTGAAGAGGTATAATACCTGCCATGAGGGGCCAAGGGGCCAAGACCATACTGGCTACTTCCAGCTGAAGGGGGTTGTACTTGTGGTCAGCAGTCAGAAATATGCCACAGAAGGTCTATCTAAAGGTCCTGCATAGATACCAGCCATTGTCATCTTGGGTAGGAGTATAGCTTTAAATCTGGAGGAGACAAGGCCAAAGAAATGATTAAGTATGGATGAACCAAATGCTAAGATCAACAAGACTATTTTGAATATAACCTATAAAAGTTTCCATAAGGCAGAGTTAGTAATAGCCTCCCCCAAAGATGGTAAGGAGAAGATCCAGAGAATTTCACAGCCTTATGTGGTATTAACCTGTTATGAACAGCCATTGAAATATTAGCAGAAGGATCAGGAACATACACACAACATTCAACTATCACAATTGCCCTAGTATCCCTTTGTTCTGGTGTTAGAATGTGTAATGCATCTGATTTTGGAGGATGGCTTGCCTCATTAATTTGGTACTTTCATTCAGGAGAGAAAGACTAGTCAACATGTCTTTTAAGGACCATTGAGCAGAGTTAGTTAAGGCTTCAACACATTGCGTGACACCCTTTAAGACTAGGGAAGGGACAAAAGAAGCCCAAAGATCATACCAGTGAAACACCCTACTTGAGAGTATTGATGTTATAGATGGGGTAAGTTTGCAGTTTGTTAACACTTTTGACGCTCCTGCCTTGTAACTATGCAAGCCCCAGGGTGCATAAACCAGTCTTCAACCTGTAAAGTTATGATGTGTATACACTGCTCAGATAATGTCCATCCTATGCATTTAGCAGAGTTAGGACAATGAGAATTACGAGTATTTCCATCTTCCCAACATAAGGGGAGCTTTCTACTAAGTTGTCTTGTAATGGGCGATTAACCACATATAATAATCATCAGTGTAAATATTGACTTTCTGTCCTTCACTGAGTTGTAAATCCCTGGTCAGAGGTATGAGTTCTGCTAGCTGAGTACTAGTCCGAGGGGTGAGTGAAGAACTTTCAAGTGTCCGATCTAAAGTCACTGTTGCATATCCTGTTTTTCTTGTCCCATTTTCCATGAAGTAACTGCCATCAGAGAAGAAGGTCAAGTCAGGATCAGTAAGCAGTGTGTCTAACAAGTCTTCTCTGGCTGCATATGTATGGAGAATCACCTGTTCTCAGCATTGTCCTTCAGCCACAATTTCCTCATTTCTCTGTAGAAAGGTGGCAGGGTTTAAGGAGGAACATCTCTGTAGTTTAATGGCTGGTCCTTGTAGAAGTAAAACCTAGCATTTAGGAAGTCAGTTGTCTGATAGCCATAGGTTTCCTTTGGAAGAAAGAAGTCCTGCTACGTTGTGAGGTATATATACAGTGAGATCTTTGCCAAAAGTCAACTCCAATGCTTCTGGTACTAGGAGAGCTACAGCGTTCAGAGCTCTAAGGCACAAAGGCCATCCCTTTGCTGTAATGTCCAATTTATGACTCAGATACCCTACAGGCTGTTAAATGGGCCCTGGATCCTAGATAAGCACTCCCAAAGGCATGCCCCTTCTTTCATTAATATGAAAATTGAAACTGTCCTGTTGGTAGGCTCAGAGATGGAGCATTTAGGAGCATTTAAGGTTCTGGGAACCTTAGTTTGGGGACCAAGATCCAAGGTTAAAATATGGGTCTGTCTTTGGGGTTTCCTTCATAAGCTGATAGAGGAATTGTGCAGTCTCATCATATCCTGCTATCCAAAGGCAACAAAAGCCTGTGATTCCTGGGAATTCCCTTAGCTGTCTTAAAGTCTTGGTCCACTGGATTAATTCTCTCTTCTTCCAGCCTTTGGGTTCTATAGATATAATAAGGCCCAAGTATTTTACCTCAAGGCTGCAAAGTTGTGCCTTAGACTTAGAGACCTCCTGTATGAGAGGAAATTCAGTAGATCATAGATGCTTTAGCTAGAGAGCTCTTCTGAAGGGGCACAAAACAGTATATTGTCTACATGTTTTAAAACCAATACTTGGGAAATTCAAACATGGCAAGTTATGAGAAAACAGTTTCCTGAAAAGATGAGGACTGTATCAATCACTGAGGAAGCACAGTCTAAGTTAGTTGAGAAACTTGGTTGTGAGGATTTTCAAAGGAAAAAAAGAAATTGGGAATCTTTATATAAGGGAATACAAAAGAAGGCATCTTTTAAGCAACACTGAAACCAACTTCTGAGATCTGAGAAAGGAGAGTGTACAGATTAGGTGCCACTGGACGGATTGGTGCCATGACCTCATTTATCAATTAAGGTCCCCTACCAACCTCCACTTCCCATTTGGTTTTTGAACACCCAAGATCAAAGTGTTGTACTTGCTATTATAGAATTTAAGTGAAACTTGTATCCTTAAATTATCAGTTATAGGCAATAGTCCTCTTTTAACTTTAGGTTTTAGATACTATTATCTCTGGTGTGGAAAAATAGTAGGTAGGATGTATTTGTACCAGAGCAGCTCTTTTGCTCTAGCTATTTATTCTACCTTTAGTTGCTCATACTTCAGGATTTATTTTTGTCTCCATGATGGGGAGGCAGTGTACCTGACCTGGGTACATATACATCACAGTAGTTAAACAAGATAAAATATCTCTCCCCAGAAGGGGAACTGGACTTTCACCTATAATTGAAGGGATTGAGTGAGTGCCTGGTTTTCTGCAGTAGTAGAAGATGAGTTCAGTTGTTAAGCTCTTCTTGGAGCCTTGATAAGCAGACTTAGGATCTATTCCTTTAAAGGCTATAACAAAGGCAGCTATTTTTTCTTGGTCTCTTCATTTCTCCCTTTGGTCTTCTCCTGGTCTCAATTATAAAATATTGAGGAGGAAATTCACACTGAAGTATCAAGTGAGCTATCTGGAGCAAAAGCCATCTTTTATAACTTTTTCCTAATATCTGAAGCTGACTGGGTAGTACAGTTGTCTTTAATAATAACCTGCCCTTCTGTTGAATGAGGAGTCAGTGAAGTGTATGTCATCAATACTTCTTGTAAATGGTCTAAGAAGGCAGAGGAGTTCTCATCTTTCTCCTGATGAATGGATTTGAAGGGCTTAGTTCTTGCCCTTCTTAGACCTTCATGAATACATGACTGAAAATGTCTACTATTCTAACTTCCCAGCCTGTTGGTAGGCCAATAGGGATCTTATATAGGAACTTCTTGGGCTCTAGTAGGAAGCAGCTGTTCCCCTGGGTGCCTATCTTCTGGCCTTCTAAAATCAACATTATAATATTAATTTCCAAATGTAACAGCTGCTTGTAATGCTGCTTGTCTCTCATTAGAAGTCAGTATATAATTTAAGAGTAATATTATATCTTTCCAGTCTAATTCATAGGTTTGAGAAAGCCCTCCAAAGACCTCAATGTACTTATCAGGGTCATCTGAAAACTTTCCTAGATCTTGATCAATCTGTTTGAGGTCACTGGGAGAAAAGGACATATAAACATAGGTATCTTCAAATCCTCCATTTGCTCTCTGTGGCTTATATTTACATTTTGAACACAAATAAAGTTATTTCTTAATCTGAAAAAGTCTGAACATAAGATAATTCTGACCATTTTCCCTCTCTCTTATAGTACAGTTCTAGTTGTGAAATAGTATCATAATCAGTATTTCCCTCTTCATTCCATTTTGGCTCTATAGGGTAGGCAGGCCATGCATGGGTTCACAAAAAGTAAGTGGCTCTTTTTCAATATGTAAGAGTTGAACATTTTCCAGTCATTAAGAATATATTGTGGAGGAGTAAGAGATTTTGACATTGAGTCTCTCATCTGATATGCAAGAGAAAGAATTGGTATCTCGCTTAATTTCTATGCTCTTGAGGCATACCCTGAAGTAACCTGCTCCAGAGAAGGGTGGTTGCTATCTGGAGAGTAGAAGATAGGTTAGGTCTGATTAGCCACCTTTACTGACTTGTGATCCTATCTTCTCCAGAAACTCATGCTCCTAACCCTAGCATGTGCTTCTAAAAGCACAAACTACATTTGATTCCAGCTGTAACTGTTAAGTTTAAAGAAAGAAGCATTGCTAGCAAAACCACTAATCAAGAAGTCTGAACCACTTCTTTACAATTCTTTGAAAGAGAGTGAGAAAAAATAGATCAAAGGGCAAATTGAAGCACTTCTTAACCTGCAAGAGATCACCTCTAGAGATAGCAAGAGTCAAGTAAATGGCTCAGAGAAACCCTGCCATGGCTCTAGGGTGAAGAAGTCACCCAAGATGTTTGTGTTATTTACCTAATCATCTAGGCAATCTTCCTTAGCAGCAAGAAAGGGCTAAGTTTTATTAAAAATCCACTCTAATATTTCTGCATCTCTAAGGCTCAGAGGCTAAATTTTTACCCACCATTCAACAACTATGATTTAAACTTTAGTAAAGGCACATTTATCAATTTTTTATATGCATATGTAAGAATAAAAGGACTGACTAAAATCCCTTTTTACTCCTAGTTAGAATATTTAAGGCAAAAGTGTAAATCATTTTTCTAATAGTTGTTCTCCTCTGTGAAAAGTAGACAGTTGTTGCAAGCTGCCTCATACTGACCTGTTAGAGAGTGATTTAGCTAGCCAAAGAGATCTAAAGTTAACTCCCAGTGGGTTGGAGAAAACTGTGATTTCTAACGTATTAGCAGAGAGAAAAGTCCAAACCCATAGTTCAATTCTTAAAGAAGACTTAAGAGAGAGCCCTACCGGAGATTTAGCTCAGTGGCATAAGCGCCTACCTGGCAAGCATGAGGTTGTGAGTGTGATCCTTGGTACAAAAAAAAAGTGTAGTCTCTGCTCACTCTAGGACAGAGGATATCAGAAGATTGCTGAGAGAGTTGCTTCTCACCTCACTGAAAAGTGCAAGGAAGGATGATAAGGAGATTTTTCTGCTGGCTATCCAGTCAGGCTGTTGAGACCTAGTTTCCACTGAGGAATCTTTGGGTCTCTACCAGAGTGTTACCCTGGCCTTGACCCCTCAGTTGTCCACTCAGCTTTAACTGGTTCTGTCCAACTAGAGATTTGTCTCCAGGATGGAACCCAGCTGCTTGTCTGGTCAACATTCCATTGACTTCAATGAGGATTAACTAAGAGGCACTCTAGAAACCTGCCCTTTGCTTTAAGAGTGGCAGCTGCTCTAAGAGCATTTCAGTAGCTGGCAGAGTGACCACTGTTTATTAGAACTCTATAAGGACAGATAAAGATTATTAGCAGTTGGATAGGAGGGAAAGATTGGGACACTTTTGGGTTCCTTTCTCTCTAATCTTACATGGTTCAATAAAAAAGGAGAGTATAATGTGATAATAAAAGAACAGAAATTAGATCAGAAAAAGAAAGTCTTTTCTTCTCATGCTAACAATGAGTTATTGAGACAACTTGCCCATGAGTCATCACTCTTGGCCTGGAAGGCATGAGTAAGGAATCTCAAGAGCTAAGATTGCCTCCTCACCAGTGGAAGATCAGACCAGAAAGGAAATGGGCCATAACAGGCTTGATATTCTATCCAGAGTATAGAGAGGGGCCAGTCTGACTCAGTGAAACCTTATGAATTCAAGTCTTATGAATAGCTGCTAGCCTATTGCTTTTAATTGGTAGCTGAGGCCCCATGATTTATTAATAGGCATGTATATTTTCTAACTATGAACCAAATTTTATGCAAAGACTCATTTTACAGCATTTCATAAATTCACTAGTTAGCATTAAATTCCACTAAGGGACATTCTAAAACTACTTTTTCCTAGTGCTGCTGTCTAAGATAACAAATCACAGCAGGCAAACAAGGAACACCAATATATTCAGATATAAAACAGGAATATAAAACCAAAATGTCCTATCAAGGAAGTATCATAGTCTTACAATGTTCTCAACTTTAATTTGCCATCATTTTAACAAAAGATAATGGATAAAAGACACATGGCATAAAAGTTCAAAGCATAAACAATTGGCAGACAAGAATGACAATTTTTGACTACCTAAATGAGCCACAGTTCAGAATCCATAAAACAAAAGCAAATTCTTTCCTTCTTCCACTTATCTCAGTGGGACCTCCAAATGTTACAGGAAAGACATATGACCTCCAAATGGCACAAGGAAAATATTATGATTCCCAATCTGCTAGATGTCCAATAGGCTGAGTTTGTGTTTCTCAAAATCAAAGAATGATTTCTAAGGAAAAATGGGAGTTAAAAGTGGGAAATATTTATCAAGGGAAAGGAAGCTTCTACCTAAGAGAGACAGGAGGAGACCCAGAAAGTGAAGTTTTATAGACAGAAATCATGAGATGAGTACAAAATGGAACAAAACTATGGGCAATCAGAAAGATTATAAGTCATTTAGGTAATACTGGTCCAATGAGGTAGCAAATCACATAGGAAGTGGACATGGAAAGAACAAGGACTGTTCCTGGAAGGGTTGGGTCAAAGAGGTCTTGGTCCCCTACTCTGATGACTGATGCCTATTCAGAATGTCAATCGTTATTGTTTATGTTTGGGGGAGTAAGTAGGTATATCCTTCTATCTTTGTCTTGAGGCCTGGCCTTCAATGAATGTAACTCCACCCACTGTTGTAATGTGTTCTTATCTTCTGCAGTGTCTTCTTTGAGGGCCTAGTCTTCTCTGATTGCCTATAATATTTGTACCTACCTTAGCTGTCTATAAACCTACACAGAATCTTTTGTTGTCTTTAAAGACATCTCCCACTGGCATTTGTAAGATGGCTCTTTGGGCTCTGAGCTAATGCCTTTCTGAAGAGATAGTCTCAGAGTTGTTTGCTGTCCACTGCCCTCCTCCCCTTCCAGTAAGAATACCAGTTTTGTTCATGATGGGTTGCAAGTTCTCATGGCAATTCTGTTCTCCTTTGTCCATTATTGGTCTGGAGACTGACTTATTCCTTAAGTCTGACCAGTGAGATCTGAAAAAAAGTCTGCTAAGAGACTTTGGGGAAAATTTTGACTCTCTGATAAATAGAGTCAAGGTTTCATAAAGGAGAGGGCTCTTCACCACTCTTATTTCTTGCATTATTAGGATGCTGGCCAGTGAACATGCAGTGTAGGGATGCCATAGACATCTTGTAAACCTGGAAGATGACCTGCCACCTGATGGAAGACCTGAGATCCTGCCATCATTGATATACCACTTGCCTCTGGGCTTCTTGCAAAATGACATAATAGGATTCTGTGCTGTTTTAGCTATTTGAGAATTCTTTCTTTGCTGCTGAAAACATTCCTACTAATATACAGGGTACTGAGACTAGAACAATCATTCATTTGCCTCCAATCTTTTAAAATCTATGCTATACTACATATGGTGGCAAAATTCTCTTTCTACAAGATCTGATACATCTTTTCCTTTATCTGGAGATGGTGGCAGTTCCTGATACTCTACCAATCTGTCCCGAAGGTCTCAGCAGGTCTAGCTTGAATAAATAATCTCGCTTATAGGGCTGGGAATATAGCTCAATAGCACAAGTGCCTGCCTGGCAAGCACAAGGTCCTTATACCTGGTATCAGGACCTTTTATTCCTGGTACCAAAAACAAAACAAACAAAAATAATAAGAAGCTCGCTTATAGATCCTTCAGGTAATGAAGTTATGATAAAGGTTTTTACAGTATCTTAAAGTCCATATAGATGTTGGTCATATTGGCCATAAGGAGCAACCACTGTGACCTACAGAAGTGATTTTCAGAATTCCTTATTCAAAACAAATTGTTAGGCTTCACTGTCGGAGATTCTGTGTCACCCCTGCTAAACAGAGGGCTGCTGCAGAGGGGAAGAGAAAGAGGAATTCTTATGGAGCACCTTCTACAATCTAAGAGTTATACTGGGCAAGGAACAGGTAGATAATATTCTGCTCTTGTGGAGCCACACAGACTAGTTGAGAGACAAAGAATGAACAAACACTTCACTAAGACAAATGCAGATGCAGTAAGGTCTATGAGCGGCAATACACCAGAGATCATGGGAACTCCTGCGAGCTGGTGTTGCTTGGGCTGCGAAGCCTAATGATGGTGAGAGTGAACCATGCCCAACTGAAGAAAGAACATCCTAAAAAGAGGAAACAAGAAGATAAAGGCCTTGGAGTAGGGACAAGCTGGGTGTGCTCATAGCTCAGAAAACTAGAGTGGCTAGAGGTTGGGGAGCAAGGGAAAGTGGCGCAAGATGAAAGTGGAGGTAACTATCATTTATTGACTACTACATGACAAATACTCCCAAACCTTAGAGTATCAAACACAACTCTAAACTCAAAGATCATGTGAGCCAAGGATTAGGAAAGGCCTAAGGTCTTCTGTTCCTTCTATATTGTAGCTCCAGCTGGGACCATATGCATGGGCAGGGGTGGCAGATTCACTCCCATTGTTCTCATTCCATGGCCAAGGCCTGGAATTTCAGCTGGGTAGGAGTGTGCTGGGGAGAGTCAATAGTCCAGAATGCCTCAGCACAGCCCCTGAGGCATGCTCAGCTTAGGCGGACAGTGTTCTTACAATGGCAGCTAAAGGCTCCAAGGGCCAGTGGCTCTGTCAACCAGACAGACTGCCTGGCCATAGTGACCAACCGCAACAGTCACAGTGTGTCTTCTGCCACTGCCTACTAATCAAAGCAATTGCACTTGACTCAATTGTAGGAATGTTGATTTGTAGCTATAGTTAAAAATCCAAGTTCAGGCACTGGTGCTACTTTCTAATGTGGAATGTTTCAAGCAGCATGGTGCCACAGTTCGATATTGGTGTTGTAGTCTGGGGCTGCAAGGAGAACAAAACAATACAAGACACATAATTTATAATATTACCTTGTAATAGTCACCCAAGA
Source organism: Dolichotis patagonum (assembly GCA_004027295.1). Classification (NCBI taxonomy): domain Eukaryota; kingdom Metazoa; phylum Chordata; class Mammalia; order Rodentia; family Caviidae; genus Dolichotis; species Dolichotis patagonum. The sequence goes on along the minus strand of PVJX010008305.1, from coordinate 4,775 downwards.
GTTAAGCACAAGAAGTATATGAGATCTGTCCATAAACTAAAGACCTAGATAATTCATCTAAAGGCCTGGATTCCATGAAAATATCCTACATGAGTTTAGCACAAGACCTATAGCCCATGACAGTGCCCCCCATGAGTCTAACTGGAGGCCTAGAGCCCATGGCAATGACTCATGAAAGTCTGTTTTATGGATTTGTGTTGGGAAGGCCCAAAGGTCAATGGTGAAAGCTGGTAAGTCTATGCCAGCAGGGTGAAGGAGCTGTGCTGGTAGGTTGAGGGTTGTGCACTGGAGCCAAGGACCGATGTTCAAAATAAGGGTCAGGGCTCTCTCAAAAAGTACCACAGCCATCCTGAGTGACAATGAGGTCCCAAACTCCTCCAATGATGAGAACAGCTGAGTTCATATCAGGAAGCTAGCATGACAAGCTTCTCCTGGAGACTGAACAATACATGCCTTCCCTTCCGGAGCCAGAAAGCAATGCTCAAAGTAGGGACAAGAGCTCCCTCAAAGTGAACCACAGCCAGTCTCTGCAACAAGGTCCTGAGTTCCTCTGATAACAGCCAAGTTCATACTAGAATCCAGCATGAAAATCTCCCCCAGGAGAACCAATAGCTCCAAAAGAACCAACAGCTTCAAACAACAGTGCTCACTCAGGAGAACACACAACGCTAAATGCTTTCTCTCCAGGGGTCCTTTTTATCTGGCAGCAATCCTCAGGTGGGCCATCTACATTCAGCACCATGCCGATTCAATTCAGCTGGTGTTAAGTTGACCACCAGTTTTTAATCCACCACAATTGGCTTCCAGACAGTGTATCCGGGCTTCTTCCACTTGCTCAGGAAATCATAGAGGACATATACCTGGGGCTTCAAGTGAGTCCAGATTTTAATTATGAATATGCTAGGTGCCCCTGTCAGAAACTCAGTATCACTTGTAAGTGTACTAAGTCATTCATTCATTCATTCCAATACATGAAGTGCATACCTCCGATGTGCTGGGGTGACGGTTCTTTACAGATGTGAAGACCCTGTGCATATATCTCATTGGCCTAACTCAGTTCTCTAGATGAGAATATGAGCATTAGGGGAATCTTGGTTAAGAGTACACAGCTAGAGAGCTAGAAAAGTAGGACTTGGATCCAGCTCTTCCTTGTCATGCTTGGAGTTCTTTTCCTCTCATCCTGAGTAGGATTAGGATGGCTCCCTTGGACTCTTGACTGGCTCTATGGGCACCTGATTTCCAGGAAGGGAGAAGTTCACACTAATGATGTGAATGCCTTGCTTTGTGCACACAATTAGGAATTTATAGTACTCACCACAAACTGTGGCTAAACACATGCTGCCTCTCTGCTTGAGTGTTGGCATACAGAGCACCAAAGAGCTATGCTGACCATGTCTGGTCCCTGCACCTCATGCACAGAGATCTCTGGCAGCTACTTCAGTAGGCAGGGCCCCACTCCTCTATTCAATGTTCTCATGAGAAATTCCCTACTAAACCATTCTGACCACCTCCACCTACAATTTGCATTTGTGTTCAATACATGGTGTACTTTTCTGGTGCCCAAAGCAGGGGGAAAACTCTTGGCCCATTGAAGTAGGGCACTTGGAAGAAGTTGCCTGGAAGTGTATTTGCTCTGGCTTGGGAAAATGGCTTTGAATATTTTCCGATGGAGGCCTTGCAGGTTGAAATTCAGTAGAGTTGCACAGGAATAGTCAGCAGTGGGATCACGTGTCTTGTTGTTTCTGAACCTTTGACAGAATTAGGAGCAGCTGCTTTGGGCCAAAGATTCAAATGCTTTATGATGTGCTGACACCTCCAGGAGATGTTACAGGGAGATGGCTGGTGCCATCTCCGGAGGATGCGAGTTTATGACTTTCCCCTTTGTAGGCCCAGGAATGCAGGCTCCCCATATACTGGCTATGGAGAGCAAAAGGGGATCTGTGAAGGGTCACCTTGGCCCAGGGCCTGGCACGCCCAGGCCCCATTCCTCGAGGTTTTGGCCTTCAAAGGAAAGACCAAATCCTTCCCTGGCAGGACACACTGCTTCTCTCTCATGTTGCTGTGGCTGATAGAGACACCCCATAGTTACTTCCTATTGAAGGACCATGAGCACAGTCATAAACAGAGCCAACTCAGGCCTGGTTACCATCCTGGCCCTGTCACTCTGCATCCTTTGACCTGGGCAACCCACCTTGCTTTCTTCTCCCTTTAATTAGGGCTGATAGCGGTCCCCTGTAGAGTAGCAATCAAGAAATATCTGTTATTGATCATGAGCTTACGTTACACCAGGCATTGTGCTAAACTGTTCCTATGGATTCTTTCATTTAGCACTCAGAAGTTTCTTATGACACAGATACCATTTTACAGAAGGGCCAATGAGGAGCAGAAAGGTCAGAAAAATTGCCCAAGTTGGCAGGAGTCAAACCAACTGGACTGAAGAGCCAAGCATTTTGTTGACAGTCTTCTAGATTATCTGTTGAACTGTTGCTTGAACGTTACTATTTCTAGGAGCCTAGGAAAAGGTCTGGCTTGAGTTGTAGCTCCATTCTTACTAGCTCCATTGCCATATGCACACTTTTGAGTAAATGAGACAGAGAAGCAAACCATGGTCTGGGTGCTGTAAGTCAGAGCTGGTAGGAGCTCAGTGGGTCCAACGCCCACCATGCACCTGTGCCGAGTCTGGGACTAGCCACCCTTGCAGGTGGGCTGATCCCTACTTTCACCAGCGCTCTGAGAAGCTGTCACTTTCTCAAGTTTGAACAGAAGCCTGTAGGAGCAAAGTAGTATGATGATGAGGCATCTGACGAAATTTTCCTGGGCAAGTTAATTTGCTTCTCAGACTCACTTTCCTCATCTGCAAAAAGGCGTGATGATAGCCGAGCCCAGTGGAGTGTAGAAAGCACTTAGCACAGTGTCTGGTATATAATGGGCACTCAGAAGAGTGTCCATTATTGTCCTATGCTAAAGAGTGGAGACAGAGGTCAGAAGAACCTCTCCATTAGGTCTCCATTACAAAAATATTTTAGGAAATAGAGGGCAAAAAAAAAAAAATCAAACAAAGACACATCTACAATTTTACAGCAGCAGGCCTTCCCTGGCCTTTTTGCCCTTTATTCTCTGTGCATGTCTTTTGAGTCTCTTTTTGAAATACTTCTTTTTAATAACAAAATCCTTCATAGTTCTCCAATATGTGAGACACATACCTTTGCTCATAAGTATTTGGAATGGTTTAAGTTAGCAGGTATCTCATGCAATATCAAACTTCAGTTTGGAGTGGAAAATACTTTCAGATATAATTCTGAGCTACAATGCAGGAACTATTTAAATATTTAAATTAGCAAAATGTGCTTTGCTCTTCATATTTCTAAACATTGTGCAACTGGCATAATACCTGCGGTTCATTTGGTCCTATTTAGTGAGTGCCTGTGACACCTCCTTTTAGAGCTCCACACTGGGAAGACTAAGAATAAGATGTGCACTTAAGATACTTACACACTGTGAGAGGGAAATACAGTAAATACTTGCTCAAAGGTGACACTGACAGGTGTGGTGGAGGAACCAGCCCAGGTGTGTGGAAGATGCCCAGAGCAGGTGGCAGGTGAGACTGTCAGATTTCCAGACACTCCCTGGGGAAGTAACATTTTAACCAGGACTGAGTGAGAGGGGAAGAGCAGACAGAAGACATCAGCAAGTGCAAAGACAAGGAGGCCTGCTCCTTGGAAAGATGGGCAGAGTGGCTGCCTGGATGGGGGAGGAGCTAGGTGGGCTCCAGGGAAGCACATCTGACAAGTAGGGCTGAATTGAGCCAGGCCTTGTCAGCATTTTCCAAAACCACCTTTGCTACCAGTTTGAGTCTCTTCTACAGATTGAAAATGTTATTAATATGCACAAGCCCACATGACCATGAGATATTTGACATACACCTGGCACCTCTATCAGCCTCCAGAGATAGTGGTCTTTGGAGTGTCTTTACAACCTGTTTTCCTTAGAACCATCTGGACTACTTTCGGGGTACTTGAATTTTAAGGCTAATACTTCACTGAAAAATACAGTCTTTTATGTGTAGGCATGTCTAGTTTTACCAAAAAAGTCAAAGTTGCTCTTACTTCTAAGACTTTAGTTGGATATCGTCACTTCCCTGGATCTGTGGACCTTTTTTTTCTTCTTTTTAAAAAACTTTTTATTTTTAAGAGAATAAAACAGAATAAAATCAATCAAAACAAAACAGTGATGCAGGACTTCAAAACAGGATAATAGGAAGTCAACAACTGACATAATGCCACTTGTTTATCTTCAAAAAAGCTGTCCATACCACCAGACATGTTAAAATCAAACAAGAAACCCAGAAGAAACCAATCCAAACAAAATCAAGGTGCTGCGAGCAAGGAAGGGAGGCATGTATACAGCATCAATTATAAACAGCACCTGACCCTCACAGGCAGTGTCATTCTGCTGCCCTCTTGGGTGGGATTTTTGGCAGTGGGCCTGTAAGGACGAAGTTCAGCACCCATAGAGTGATTGCCTCTTGAACATTGCTGTGAACCACTCAGTTTCCTAAAGTTTAATGAAAAAAGATTTTACTATTTAAATAATTTAAAATGAGCCCATGGAAATTTAAGGAATTTTTAAGGCCTCAGGAAAAACACACAGCTATGGGTGCCTTAAATGCGACACACAGCAACCTCTGACCGGGATACCGGCAGTCCATGCTGTTGGGGTGCACTGCTCTACCTTCCTCAGCAGAAACCAGACATCAGCAGCATCTTTAGAATCTC